>PVHX01007365.1:0-91811 GCA_004024805.1 Geosciurus inauris | reverse complement strand
TTTTAAATCTTAACTAGAGACTGTAACTATAAGGGTCCTCATGTCCTGTTCTTAAGATTAATATCAAACTAGAGATCACTAAGCTTCCTATTGTATTCTCAAAAAACAAGATGAAGCTAACAAAGGTGTTTTTAACTATGAGAGTAGCATAAGACTAATAGGTCACTGTGGTAACTACACTTAAAAGCATAGCCATTGATGCACATGTGGTCAACGGCTTCTGCTCATGTCCAGAATTGCCCAAAGCTACAGGTTAAGTTAACTATTACATACATCATCAAAATATCATTCTCTGAACTTTCCCCGAGTCCTGTCCTGTAGCAACCATTGTTTACATAATTTGAGTTCAGTTTCTCTGGGCAGGCATCGAGGCCTTTGTTTCTTAGGACTCTCCCCTGTAAACAAGGAACCACAATTAACATGTTTTCTATTAACCCAAACCGTTCTTTCTTCGTTAATGTAGGAGAGTATGGTGGGGGAGGGTCCATACTTCTCCTGAGTATGGTGGGAGAGGGTCCAGTCCTAAGTTACCTGGACACCTGCCGTCTTCTGCCTTTACCCATGTCAAATACCACTGGATTTCATTATAGTGGGAATCCATATTTGTCAGGGCCTGCGAGAAGGCTTGACCAGCATTTGAGCTTTAGGCATGGGACTAGTTGGAGCCACAATTTCCCATAGCTCACTTTATTGAAATTGCCAAAACAGCCTTCTACAGCCAGGCCTGAGAGCACTTCCAAATGTAATTGGGGAAACTGTTGGCCCAAATGTTCTGGATAACATATCTAAAGTGAAACTATCATCAGGGGAATTTCTAGAATTACTACTAAGAAACATCATATCAGTAGTACTATCCTGATGGGGATTTTCTTTTTTATTCTCCTGGGTGGTCAAATGCTTCTCCTCAATTACAAAAGACTTTAGAGGACCAGGATTGACTGATCCTGTCTTTCTGGGAATTGAAATGGTGACACAAACAAGCACAATTAATTCTGTCAAACTAAGAAGGGGCATCCCAACAAGAAACATATTGAGGAGTGCATCTCTTCACCCTGATCCATTGCAGGCACCAGAACTTTGTCAAACAGTGTCTTAAGGATTTTGGGCTAAGGCACATCAATGTCTGCCTTTACCAGTAAAACACTGAAATGCCCTCAGATAAAGCCACATGGAGCAGAAAAACCATCCAGCCTTGTTCCAATTTCTGACCCACAAAATCCAGAGATACTTTAACAAGATTGTTTTAAGCCACTTGGTTTTGAGGCAGTCATTGTCCAGCATAGTTACCAGCAAAGGAGTCTCCAGTGAGTAGCTTGGGAGAAGGACTCTAAAAGCGAGCATTTAGATTAATCATCATGCAGGGGCCAAATTGGAATGAAAGAGGATAGGCAAAACCCCCAAATAAGTGGTGTTGAGGACAAGACACTACAAAGATGACAAAATTGGGGCTCAGAGATGCTGTGCTATGGACTGAATTGTCCCGTCACCCCACATTCATGTGTTAGATCCCTAACTCCCTATGTGACTCCCTTTGTGGGAACTTCTCCACATGCATACACTAAGGAAAGGCCATGTGAGCTCCCAGCAAGGCCATCTGCAGGACAGGAAGAGAGCCCTCACCAGAACCCAGCAAGTAGTTACCCTGATCTCAGATTTCCAGTCTCCAGAACTATAAGAAAATGCATGTCTATGGTGTTTTGCTATGTAGCCCAAACAGATTAGCACAAGGTGATTACCAAAGTCCCTCTGCCAGTAAGCAGGCTTTCCTGATTCCAGGTCTGTGGCTTTTTCTGCTGTACCCATCGTCTCTGAGAGAATGTGTATCCCCTCCACTGCCTGCTCTCTGGGCACCTTGTGGGCAAGTTTCTTTGAGTAAATTGGTAAATGCCACATATAGGGAGGGACAATTTGGAGAAGTCAGCCCCGTTAAAAGCCAGGCCTGTCTCCTAGGCAGCTGGTTACCTTCACCCAATCTTCCACCAAAATTTCTACAGCTCCCCCTCCGTGAGTCACTAACCTCTTCTTGGTCCTTTCACACCCCATGGGGAATTTCCAGGAGCAATGATTTGGGCAAGTAGTCACAGATGGACTGGACAGTGAATCCAGATTTCTACCCGGGAAATAGCTTGGCTCTCATATTCTCTCTATCACTTCTTCCATTGGCTTCGGGCGACAGAGTAGCCCTGGCAGCTCCCCCGGAGTTGTCATCCAGAGCTTTCTCTCACCTCACCGTTTCCCTGGAAGCTGGTGGATGCAGTGTGGAGTTTGGTGGGTTGGACAGGGTGGGGAATATGGTTCAGCAGAAAGTCTGGGAATTAGTCTTGGGACTGGCCTGGGATAAGGAGAGGGAAGCAGCCCCAACCTTCCAACTCACTTGCTGCAACTTCCTTTTTCCACCAGCTTTGTGCAGCCATGACCCCTGTGTTAGAATTCACCAAATACAGGAATGGCATCACTGTTTCCAACAATGGAACTGCCACCCTTTCTTCAAAGATACTACCTACACTTTATTTTTCTTTAATTTTTTTGGGAGAGGGCGACTGGGGATTGAACCCAGACATGCTTAACCACTGAGCCACATCCCCAATCCTTTTTATTTTTTTGGTTTGAGACAAGTCTCATTAAGTTGTTTAGGGCCTTGCTAAGTTGCTGAGCCTGGCCTTGAACTTGGGACCCTCTTGCCTCAGCCTCTCAAGCAAATGGGATCACAGGCTTGTGCCACTGTGCCACCTATACTTTTAAAATGGATTTTTCCTCTTTCCTTGTTTCACGCACTGGTCTAGTTACTTCCCCAGCTCTGTCCATTCCTTTGTTCTAGTGACATACCTTTTAACTTCCATCCTCTGCCTTACAGTGTTCCAGAAAATTCTTTCTTTAAAAAATAGGATCTCACTAAGTTGCTTAGGGCCTTACTAAGTTGCTGAGGCTGGCTTCGAACCTGTGATCCTCCTGCCTCAACCTCCCAAGTGGCTGAGATTATAGGCATGTGCTATTGTGCCTTCAAATTCTTGAAGGCAAGTCTTAGTGAACGAAACCGGCTTGAGGGTCCTGAGGCACCCTCTATAGGATGGGGAGACTAAACACACATGCCTGTGTGTGGATGTCTGTGGGTATATTTGAATGAAGAAGTCACTAAAGAAGGTCCAGCTGAGAGAGGGCATTAGCCGAGCAAATCTCCAAAAGTCCCACTGACACCCTCCACCTGAGAGTTAGGTAAGCCTGGGGACATGAGATAGCGTTAGGTGGTCCAGCTGATCTGGAAGTGTGCCCTCCTTCTGCAGTTAGAAGAGCCCCCTTCTCCCTCCTGAGGTGTCAGGACAGTGCACAGGCAGCCATGATCCCTTCTTCCTCAGCAAGAATGTTTCCAAGTCCAGGTTTGCAGCCTGTCCCCATGGAGGCCTCTGTTGGCAGAAGGTTCCATGGCTCCAGCTCACAAATTGTCGAGGGGACCAGGAGGGGTATACAGGACACACCAGGTGCTCTTCAAAGGAATCAGGGTGAGGCAGCTCTTTCAGACATCAAGGTGGCGGGCCATTAAATACGTGAAGGTCAAGGGAGGCTGTGTCTGGAGTCTGTGCTGGGCTCCCCTTAGCAGCAGGCACCAACATACCCGCGTTCATGACCCATTACACAAACAGAGGTGGCAAAGGCTGTGAAATTGCAAAACATTTTCCATCTCCAGCCCCTGTTTGTTGCTCATTCTTCCAGTTTTTCCATATTTGCCTGAGTTGAATGAATGACTGGATTCAAGGGAATTTTTTTCTTTTTCTTTTTCATTCATTCATTTTTTTTTTTATAGTGAAATGTTTGGAAAATGACTGCAAGCGTCACAGTGAACCTTTCTCCTGGTTTGTTTGTTGGGTTTTTTCTTTTTCTTTTTTTTAAAGAGTGGGGTTGGAACAATATTTTCTTCTTTCAAAAGACTCAGGTTTATAGTACAGTGACTACCTGATTTATATTTTCTAAAAAAGTGCCAGTTCTTTAAAAAGCTAATTTGGTAATCTATATACATATATGTGATTTTAAATGTATGAATCTTGATTCACAAACTCACGTGTACAAGAAATGTAAATTTCTTTTATTTTCTTTAAGAAATTAAATTTTTATTTGGACTTTTCAGTCAGTTGGGCTGGCAGAATCTCAGTCATTTCAGGAATCAACCCCCCTTCTCCCAAGATTGTGTCAAATTTGTGAGGTAGACTCAGACTCTGAGGTCCAGTGTTACCTGTTTGCAACAGCATCCTTTGAGACCTCCATCTCCCCAACTGGCCTTGGTGAGTGAGTCTCTCAAATGGGGAAAAGCTGCCCCTTGTTCCCATCCTGTGGTCCCTTCAGATTGGTGGCTCTTTCTGTTATTTCTCTGCCACTTGGTGATGTTTCTGGAGCTCCACCATATACTAGATAGAACAAACAGATGATTTACTGGGAAGACATGTACTTCCTCCTGATGGCTTGGTACCTGCCTTAACATCCTCACAACACTTGTCTCCAGAATGTTGTTGCCTTCTGTTGCTGTTTAGTACAGAGGGTGCAAGTCTTCCTAGCCTAGGGTCCCTCTGATCTCCTAGGATTTTTGTCCCTCTCTGGGGTTCAGCCTGGTTACTGAAGAAATGAGTCAAGGCTCACTTCTCCAAAACTCATCAATGTCTGTGCTCTCTATCAATTCACCCAAGTTTTAGGAGATGTCAATCAGGCAGGGGATATTGTGGTATTTTTCTTCCCAATCTTTCATATAATCTGTAGGATGCAGTGAAGGATGAAAACTGCATGGAGATTTTTGCTCTGCTGATACAGCTCTGTCCAGAGGCTTTGGGGAGGAAGGTCAAAGAGTAGAAGAAAATATTAGGAGGGAACATAAGTTACTACTTCAGAAAATTTTCCTACCCCACCCAAAGACTCACAGCCTTTTAATATGGTGACCATATGTCCGGTATTTTCTATGATAGTCCCAATTCAAGTAACTCTATTCTTAAAAAAAGAAGCCCTTTGTTAAATCTCTAGCTAAATGTGTTTTAAATTGCATCCTTTGCCAGAGTTTTTCATATAGATATATTAAAAGTGCAAGTGGGGAGATGGTGAGAGGACCCTGAGCTACACTATGTGTGTGCGTGTGTTGTGTGGGACCCGTCACAGCAATGTGGGTGTGCTCCTGGGCCCCATTGTGCTGACTGGAATAAGCATTTCTCAGAAACCCCACGCAGAGAGGAAGGGGAGTGCCCCTGAGCGCTTCCAGCTTGTGAGCCCACTTCCAGTTTGTGGCCTCCTGGCTCCCCAACCTGCCAGGGCAGCCAACTCCTGGGCTAGAGAGCTGTGAATTCCTACCTGCTTCAGGGACTCTCCAAAATGATCACACAAGTCAACTGTGCCTGAACTTGGAGGAGTGACAACCACATAGCTCCTCCTTCCCTCATCTGTCTTTGGGCAGCAGCTCTGATTGTCCTGGGTAAAGAGTCCACAACCATGCTTTGTCTTGAGTGGCTAGGTATGAAAGCGGTACAGGTAAGTCTGCGTGTGGCACTCTCTAGCCTGACGCTCTGCCTCGCTCACCTCACAGGCCGCCTCTAGCGGTGCCAGCTACTCCCATGGCTTCAGCTACCACCAGCCTGCAGATCACCCAAATCTGCATCTCCAGCCTGTGCTTCTTGCCTGAACTTCACACTTATATACCCACCTGCCCGTGAGAGAGTGCCACTCAGATGTTGAATATGAAAAACCTCATCAGCTTGTCCCAAAGTGAGCTCATTCATTCCCCGTAAGCTTGATCCTCCCTTGTATCCCCAACTCTCTGTGTCACATTCAATGCCGGCTTTTAGTCTATGCATGTCAGTGGGCGAGTTTAGGGTGAGGGAGGGTATTTGTGAACCTCCTGAAATTGTGGGCAAGCTGGGTGTGGTGGCACAAACCTGAAATCTCAATGGCTCAGGAGGCTGAGGCAGGAGGATCACAAGTTCAAAGCCAGCCTCAGCAATTTAACGAGGCCCTAAGCAACTCAGTAAGACCCTGTCTCAAAATAAAATACAAAAAAAAAAAAGAGGCTGGGGATGTGGCTCAGCGGTTAAGTGCACCCCTGGGTTCAATCCCTAATACCAAAAAAGAAAGAAAAAGAAAAAAGTTATGGGCAAGATTTTGTGTATATATGAATTTGCTTCCTGTAGAGAAAGATGGAAGCTTTTTCAAAGTGGCTGCTGAGCCCAGACCAGTTTCTCGGCTTCATTTCTTGGCACCTTCCTCTATCCTCTAGCAACCCTACCTCCCGAACCTATGCTTTACAGACACAGACTGACTCTTGAAAGTTCTGGAAAATACCATCACTATTTTAGAAAAAAGTTTGTTTATTTTTCCTTTTTGGTGGAGCTGGGGATCAAACCCAGGTCCTCACCCATTGTAGCAAATGCTCTACCACTGACCTACACCCCCAGCCCCAATTTTATCAGTTTAATGTATGCTGACCCTTCTACCTGAAAGGTGTCACCTATCCTCTTTGTCCAGGGCTATCAGGGAACACCTCTTCTGGGAAGCCTCCCAGGCAGAGTCAATCAACTCCTCCCCAAGGCTCCCACATCCATAGAGCACCCAGCATTTTACTGGGCAGCCTCTTGTACCCTGAATGTGCCTCCAAATCTCCTGTGCACCTTTTTTTTTTTTTTTTTAATGTTTATTTTTTAGTTGTAGGTGACAGAATATCTTTATTTTACTTTTATGTGGTGCTGAGGATCGAACCCAGTGCCTTATGCGTGCTAGGCGAGCACGCTACCACTGCGCCATAATCCCAGCCCCCTCCTGTGCACCTTTTAATGGACTGCAGATGTCCCAGGCCAGCCGCCACTCCAGCAAATCAAAATTGTGAAGGAGGAAGCCCCAGGGGATTCAAAGGTCCACACTGCAAGGGCAGCTACGATTGCAGGGACTTTCTTTGTATTCATGTTGCTTGGAAGCATTAAACGCTGAACTCCTTGAGAGTAGGACTCTTATCTGAGTCAACTCTTTAATCCCCATGGCACCTTGGATGGTGCCAAGGAATAACAGCACAAGTGAACCCTGGTACAGTGTCTGCTCTGTGCCGCTGGGTCTGAGGGCTGCCTGGGTGTTAGCTCACTCAGTGTTCTCAGCATCTCCCCATGAGGTGCACTACTAATCCCATTTATAGAGGAGGAAATGCTTGATGAGTGAGGGAATGAATGAATAAATCATAATTTCTGGAGCCCTGATTATTTTAGGGAAATCTGAATGTGATTCATTTCATCGAATGACTTTATCTTTTGGATAAATTCAGACTTTTCAGCTAGTGAGTATAACGTAGGTTAGACTTGGGTCCTGAATTATGCCTTCTCAGAATAGAACCGTATTTCTCAGCCTCCCTTGCAGCTAAGCATCCCCTGTGGCATGGGTGATGGGCTATGAACAGTGGTGGTCCTTGCTACTCCCACCCCATAAGCCCTTTATTTCCTGCTGATTGGGAAATCAGCACGGGGTGAGCCCTGCCTCATGAGGCCATGCAGACAGGGTAAGAGGGGATGACATAACATTGAGGTCCCAGCACTGGAGGACTCTATGAAGCAGACTATCAAGCTTTTTATATGAGAAAGAAACTTGACTTCTCTTAAACATTGTTATTCTGGGTTTCTGTCATGCATGTGAACAATGTACTAACCAGGACACATGTATCATATGCCAGGACCTTACTGGCCCTGTGGAACAACACAGAGGCATACATAGGCACAGTCCCTACCCTTAGCATGCGTGGTGAGCGTGAAGAAGTAACTGGAAGACAAAGGAAAGAAATATAAGGTGGGTGCTCAAGTGTTCAGCTCAGACCCCGAGCCCCGCTGAGTTCAAGGTGAGAAATGTCCTCTTTGGCTCTGACTTTGTTAGGGAAGCAGAAAGAGAGAAGCCAGGGACAGATGTGATCATGTTCTAGAAAAGAGACCTACTTGAGTGGTGGCAGAGCCAAGCAAGAACTTCTAGAACCCCACCCAAGAAGCCCAGGACAGTCCAGCCTGAGTCGGCGGCTACCCCCAAAGTAGGGAGGGGAGTTGACAACCAAACCAGAGGTGCTACCCCTCGAGGGAGGATGGCATTTGTGTTGTCCAGCTCCTCATGGCCACCAGCCCAAGACCCAGCCTCTAGCTGCTCTCTGCTCTCTCAGGAGGAAAGCTGGCAGGAAAGTATTTAAAATCATAAGGCTGTTATTTAAGTCATAAAGGTACAGGGGGCAGGCCCCTGGCCCATTCAGCTACTCCCAAGCTGACGAGGCCTAAGGGACCATGAATCCTGGCCCTGACCACAGAATTAATGGGGGGACCATTCCCTCCAGAAGTTGTTGAAGGACACGTGGAGTTCAGGAACCGGTGTACAAAGGTCAGCAGGAAGGACCATGTCATACCACAACCACACAGCACCCGAGTGACGCCCATCTTGCTCTCTCTGTCAGGGGCCACCTCCTCCCAGAGATTGTGCATTTCTCTCTGAGCTTCCTGTGACTCAGACACCCATACACAACTCAGTCCTTGGACTGGCCCTCTTGGTGATCCCTGCTCACCCCATCTAGATCCCTAGATTCCCCATGGAGGCTGGCACCTCTCCAGGGCTCAAGAGACTTAGGACAGCCTGACTGTGCCCTTTACTGAGGAGATTTCAAAAACACCCCCTTTCCCCAGCCACATGTGGGAATCAAGTGCCCTGATGTTTTTTTAAAGTAGATATTAGTGTTTTCCTGACACTGTTTTCTAGAGGAGTAACATTACAAAAGCTTAAAGGGGTCTTGAACTCCAGACCCAGACTTCTTGGATTCAATTCTGCTCTTCCACTTATTATCTCTAACTTTATAGGCAGTTTCTGAATCTCTCTGTGCCTCAGTGTTCCTATCTAAAATGGAAATAATAATAACTAATTTTACAGATAGAGCTGGTGTGAGGAATGGTTCAGATGATGTATGTGGACTGTTTAGATCATGTCTGCCATACAGCAGGAGCTATGTGACTGTGGACATGATTCTCATGTGATCTCATGTAAGTCTCATAACACTGAAAAGTAGGAAAAAGTGTCTCCACTTCACAGAAGAGAAAATTGGACCCAGAAAATTTAAGTGACTCTCCTCAAGCAACATGGTCCATAAGTAATCATGTGGTTCCTCAAAGCCGGGATTCAGAACCCACAGACGTGGCATATGGAAGCCCTGAGCTCTGGCATCCCTCCGTTTCCCTGTCTTCCGGCATTCCTGTGGCTTCCCCACACATTCCTGAAGCCTCCCAGGCACAGTCCATGGTCCCACCCCAAACCCACCATGGGCAGGGGAATGGTCTCTAGCTCACCACACTCCTGCCTGCCTGGTGTCAGGCAGGAACCACACTGGGTTCCAGTGGCAATGTGGGTGGGCACCATGGTGGGGTGGGGAGGGCCACAGCCCCATGTCCTCTCCAGGGCCTGCCTGCCTGCCTGCCTACCATCTAGGTTGTCTCTTATCATTAACCATCAGGGCTTTGCTAGCACGGCTGCCAGGGACCAGAGCAGCAAGCCTTGTCACAGACCCACGACACTATTGCTTAGACGGCTAATAGACCAGCTGTGCCAGGAAGGGGTTGGATAGGGGTCCTCCCACAGGCTGAGGGTAGGGGCATTGAGCTCGCTGTCTGCACTGGAGCTAGACAGTATCTGGGAGGCAGACGATGTTGCATAGGATGTCTGGGTGGGATCCCCAGGCAGGGCTGGCTTGGGCAGACCCATCAGCAGCTCTGATGAGGTGTTTATGCGAGTGGGTGTGTTGTGAATGCCCATCCCTTCAGGGTGTTCTGGGATTTGAAACCACAATCCCTTTGCAGATGTTCTCTGGGGGTCTGATGACCACCCTCCAATGACATAGGTGTCATCCTTACCTCTATCACAGATAAGGAGCTGAAACTCCCAGGTCCCGACTCCAGATCAGAGGTCTTGTTGTTAATCTTACCACTAGACACACAGACAGAAGCCAAGGAGACTGGGCTGGTCCTGGACACGTGCGTGAGGGAAGCGGGTCAGGAGCAGGGTGGGGAGCAGAGGCCGGCGCTGCTCCGACCCTGCTGATGTTTGCCAGGTGGGAATGCAGCCCCAGCATTGCGAGATCTTTGGATTTTTCCAGAGAAGCTGAAAATCTGGATTTTTAAAATATGAAATCTTCCATTTTTCAATGTTGACAACTAATTTAATTTCTATTAAAATGTCTACTGAACTAAACAAAACACATTCTTGGGCTGGACTCAGCTCCAGGCTGCCAGACTTGGGCCCACACATTGCCTCCATGGTGCCAGTGACACCCAGATGAGCCCCTGCTGTCCTCCACAGAATTAGAACATTCAAATGCCCTGGGGTGGGTCAAACTGAAGTCAGTACAAAGAAATTATTTGTTCAGTGCTTCTACATCAGGCTGAGATATAACTTGACAAAAACATACAAGCCCCACTCTCGTGCACCATATATTCTAATTGGTGAGATATAATAAAGACAAATATATAAAATTTATAGATTTTATAATAACTAATAAAAAGAAAAATAAAGACAAAAAGGGAGTTAAAAAGTTTGGGGCCAGCTGAGCATGGTAGCACACTCCTGTAATCCCAGCAACTGGGGAGCCTGAGATAGGAGGATAACAAACTTGAGGCTAGCCTGAATAATGTAGCAGGACTTTACCTTAAAATAAAAATAAAAAAGTGTTGAGGATGTGGCTTTGTGGTAGAGCACCATAGGGTTCAATCCCCAGCACCACACACACACATACACACACACAATTGTGCAAGTATTATAATTTCATATATAAGAGATGGCCATTTCCTGAAAAGGAGGAAATGTGATAAAGACTGGAAAAGAGAAGGGAGGGAATTGTGGAGATATCTGTTGGAAGAATGTCCAGGAAGAGGGAATAGCATATACAAAGGCCCTGAGGTCCAACAGAGAGAACTGGAGTGATTAAGAAACAGGAAGGAAGCATAATGGAGGGACAGGTAGTAGGATTAGAGGTGACAGGCAAGTGAAGAGGGGAGAGAGAAGTCAAAGTTTTGGGTTTGACTCTGAGATGGGAAGTCATGGAGTAACAGGATCCTTCTTGTTGCTGTATTAAGAATAGATGGAGAAACGAAGGAGGAATCAGGGAGATCCTTTGAGAGACTGTTACAATCATCTGGGTGAGGGAATGGCAGTAGCTGGGACCAGAGTGGTGGCTGTGAAAGGAGTGAGAAGCCATCAGATTCTGGACATATTTTGTAGGTAACCCAGTGGTGTGCTGGCACAGGGTTAACAACCAGCTCTCGGGTGGTGCTGATTTCTACGGTGACAATACATCGAACATTGCAGATTCCAGGTTCCCAACAACTCGTCAACTGACTCATAAGATTCAGTTGACAGGAAAATTTAACAATTGGAAATTTAACAATTGGCTCTTGTAAGTCAACACAGGCCAGCTTCAGCCCACCACCGGGTAGAACTAACAGGATTTGCTAATATGAGAAGACAGAGAACAAAGAGGACTCCAAGTTTGGGGCAATTCATGAAATGGAATTGTCATTTATTTGGATAGGGAGAAATATGATGGGATTAGACTTAGGGAGAAATATCAGAGGTCTCAGATTGGGCATTATATATTTGAAAAATCCACTATATCTTTTATTCTTATACCTCAAAAAATGTGAGTATTCCTGTTTTATACAATGGTCACTTACATCTATCCACATATTGGCCAGTCAGTTGCTCTTCATACTTTCCTGACTCTCAGACCTTCCATCATTTCTCTTTTGCTTGACTCTATTTCTATCACCTGAAAGTACCTTTACCTTCACTCTTTAAATGTGTTTTCACCAAGGAAAGAATTTTAGGTTAGAAGCTATTTTCTTCTAACATATTAAAAATTTTAAGACAATCTGTCACTAATAGTTTTCTTTGTATTTTGAGTTATGAATATTTCACAATAATGGGGATATGTTTATCCTTTTAGAAATTAATTCATCTTCTTGTGATTTGTGGTCTTTCATCAGTTCTGGAACATTGTCAGCTGTCTTCTATTTACATTACCCTCCCCCTCATGTTTTTCTGGTACTCCAATTAAATATATGTTGGTTCTTCTCACTCTGGAATCTATGGCCAATGTTTCTTTTTCAGTTTCCATCCTTTTGCTCCCCTGTGCTAAGTTTTGGATAATTTCTTCTGTCTTCTAGTTTACTAAATCTCTCCAGTTCTATCTTTTGAGTTTTCATTTTTATTAATTGAATTTATTATTTCTAGAAGTTTGATTGAGTGGTTTTCCAAATCTAAATCAATTGTTATAGTCTATTAACTTCAAATATTTTCAGACATGTTTGTTTGTTTGCTGCTCATCATGTTTTGGGAAAAAAATTCATGGTATAATTTGAGAACTGAGAGGTGAGGATACCCTCCTCCAGAGAAGCATTTTTGTTTATTTTGCCTTGTTTTTTGCTTTTGACAAGAATTTGTGGGGAGTACTGATCTAAAACCATCTTAAATCAAGTTCAGAGAATTGAGGTTCCTTAGTTCACACAGTGATGGGAACTCAGCCAAATTGTTACCAGCCTGGTTTAATTTCAGTTCATCTTTATGCCAAAGGCATAAAGGTCTTTTGTGGTCTTTGCTTATGGAGGGGAATATGTCCCTCTCTTCTTCAAGCCCTGAGCTTCAATTTCTATCTCCTTGCCTCTGCAGGCATCAAAACAAAAGTTGGAAAATTTATTGGGATCACAAAATACCATCAGGGCCAACTTTAAAATTTCTGCCTCAGGGTTTCCAATTTTTCCCATCAATTTTACCTGGCTGTTTCTCTCTTTCTATTTTTTCCAGGAAAATTTTTTAATATTTTATCTTTTTAAATTTGTTTTCAATAGCAGACTTTGTCCAAATAGCCTATTCCATCATTACTGGATATTGGGAATCCCACTGAATGGTTTTGGAATGACAAGAGTGACATGACAAGACATTTTTTGTGAAGATGAAAATATTTTATATCTAACTGGTGTAAGAGAAAACACTCAACATCATTAATCATCAGGGAAATAAAAATTAAAACTACAATGAGATATCACCTCATACCTGTTAAAATGGATATTACCAAAAAGATTAAAAATATTGGCAAAGATGTGGAGAAAAGGAAATCTTTGAACATTGTTGGCAGGTATAAAATTAGTACAAATTGAGTATCCCTTATCCTAAATGTTTGGGACTGGGGTTTTTTGGATTAGATTTTTTAAATTTTTGGAGTATTTGCATATACATGATGAAACATTTTGAGGATAGGACCCAAGTCTAAATACCAAATTCATTTGTGCTTCATATACACTTTCTAAACATAGTCTGAATGTAATTTTATGAAATGTTTTTAATAATTTTGTGCCTGAAATAAAGTTTTATAATGTGGAGTTTTCCATTTGTGGTATCAAATCAGTGCTCAAAGAATTCCAGACTTTGGAGCATTTCAAAACTTGAATTTTGAATTAAGGATGCTCAACTCATTACAGCCATTTTAGAAAACAGTATGAAGTTTCCCCAAAGATTAAAAATTAAGCTATCATATGATTCAGCAATCCCACTACTGGGTATATATACCCATGAAAATAAAACCAGTATGCTGAAGAGTTAACTGAATTCTCTCACTCATTGCAGCATTTGTAAGAATAAACAACATATGGAATTAAGCTAAGTTTCCATCAATAAATAAATGGATTTTTAAAGTGTGGTATACATACACAGTGGAATACCATTTAGTCTTTAAAAAGAAGGAAATTTTGTCATTTGCATGAACATGGATGAACTTGGGAGATATTGGGTTAAGTGAAACAAGCCAGACACACATAAAAAAAAATGAATATCAGATGATATCACTTATACATGAACTCTTGAAACTTTGCCACATAGAAGCAGAGCAGAATGGTGGTTGCCTGGGGTTGGGGGTGGGAGGTTGGAGAGATGTCAGCAAAAGTATACAAAATTCCAGTTAGATGGGGGAAAATGGGTTCAAGAGATCTATTGTACATCATGGTGACTACAGTTGATACCAATATAGTAAATACTTGAAAAATGCTAAGAGTAAATTTTAAGTGTTCTCACCACAAAAATAGCTCTGTGAGGAAATTCATGTTTATTAGCTCAATTTAGCATATACACGATGTATACATTTATCAAAACATCATGTTGTACATTACAAATATATACAACTTTTATTCATCAATTTAAAATTTACATTTTCCCACACATTTGATTGTGGTGGTTACATGGGTATCTATATAAGTCAAAGTTCACCCAAGTGGACACTGCAAATGCATACCTGTTATTCTATGTAAATTATAACTCAAAACTAGTTGATTTAAAAGGTAAGAAAATGGTCTCTCTAGCCTCTGGTGAAGAGTGAATGCTAGAGGGTAAGAGGCCTCACCCAGAACACTCCATAGAGTCAAGATGGCACCATTTGCCATCCCAGCCATCTGTGGAGTCCAGCGTCTGATTGTAGGTTGAGGGAGAGCCCCTGATTATAAATGCACTGTTCATCAGTTTGTGTAATTGTTGAGATGGGCCAGTAGGTAGCACATGGGTTGGAGTTGTTTATTGGAAAAAATCCAGGGCTAAACGGAAATGACATGGAAGAACAGAGGAACTAGAGATGGATGGGATAGACCCAGAAATGCCTCTCAGAGGACCCAGCCTCATCCTCCAAGAAGAGGAGCCAGGATGTCTGTCCCTGCTCCTGCAGACCTCCACAGAAGGGAGGGAGGGAGGGAGACACTAAAGTGAAAATCGTAGGTAGAGTCCTGGGAGGTGGGCGCCTTGACCCGTACATCAGAGGGGATGCAGACAGCAGGTCTCAGGAAGTCTGGCCCTTTAAGGGGCAGGAAGGGTGGCAACTCTTGCTGGACCCACAGGGCTCATGTTTCCAAGCCCTCCCAGTCCTCACCAGTTTAGTTCTCCAGCTGTTTGTGGGACCTTCGTGGGGGGGCCCTAGCCCAAAGGGGCTATGAAAAGCACAAGACATGGCATCTCTCTTGGTGCAGTGTGGCTTTTGACAAGTTATTTCATCTGAGTTTCAGTGTCTTTATATTTAAAGCAGGAATAACAATTAAAATAAGATGAAATGTAAAGGTTTACATATGGCCAGGCACATGGTAGACATTTAATGTGGGGGAATTTATTATTATTATTGGGAGAAAAGACTAATGCAAGGAGAACAAATGAAGGAATAATTTAGGACAGGATATAATTAAGGATATTTTTAGGTAGTACAAACCAGACACCAGCGTTCAGGCTTGGAAGCAGCATAGGAAAGGAATAGGGGAAAAAAAAAGTGAAGTCAATTCATCATTCCTGCATTACAGAAATATGTATTAGCAACCTACTAAAGATTTTCTCCTCCCTCATAATACCACTGTTTGTGATACGCTTAGATTGATTTCTATATCTACCACTAGATCAAAGACTGCAGGAGGGCAGGAACCCTGTCTCTTTCATTTGTAGCTGTATCCTCAGAGCCTAGGATAGCACCAGTCACCTAGTAAGTGTTCAATAAACATTTGTCCAATGAGTGACCAGCTTGTGCAGGGTTCTAGGATAAATTGCAAGTCTTCATTGGGCAGAGTAATTTAGGTAACTCCTCTGTGGGCATCTTCCAGATCTCCATGACAGCAGAAGATACCAGGCAAGGGGCCTGAGGTCACCATGGAGGAAAGAGACAAGGCAGGCAGGGATGGAAGTTGACAGGGCTGGCACAGGATAGCTCTGAAGGGGAGGCAGCAGGACCTCAAGAACACAGAGTAAGGTGAAGGGAGAAAGTAAGAGAATTCCCTGGTCAAGAAGTTCAAGGCCGGGGCTGGGGTTATGGCACAGTGGTAGCGTGCTTGCCTAGCACGCGGGAGGCACTGGGTTCGATCCTCAGCACCACATAAAAATAAAATAAAGACATTGTGTGCACCTACAACTAAAAAATAAATATTTAAAAAAAAAAGAAGAAGTTCAAGGCCCAATGTGGTGCTTAGAACCTGGAAGAAAACTTCCAAGGCAGGGAGGGGGTGCTGGCAAGTGAGAGGCTTTGAGCCATCCCCATCCACCAACCACAAGCTCGAGATGAGACAGGACCTGGCTCTGGGGAAGGTCCAGGCAGGACCAGGGAGCCCAGCGGAAGGCTTGGAGAGTCTCGATGGAACCAGAGGGCTCCAGGAGGGACCTGTCACCCCATAGGGCCCAACAGAGAGGAGAATGTTTTTGGGGACAAGAAGCCAGGATGATTTAATCTCACTGCAATGTGGCAGCTAATGAATGTCACATCCCTTCCCTGAACTCCGCCACCAGAGTAGCCCAAAAGACTGAAGGAGAGAGGAAGTCAAGAGGAGCAAAACCAAGTGGCCCTCTACATACCCAGCCACTGATGGAGACAGACACCAGAGGCCATCACAGCCTGGTGGTGGAGAGAGCTGGCTCCCCCTCTGTCTCAGGTCTCGCCCTTCCTCTTCCGACCACCCCTCCCTTGCCTTCCCACCTCCCCTCAATTTTCCTCTCTCCAGAACAAACAGGAGGGAAGGTGGCCGCCTGCCCAGAGAGCTACTGCATTCAGGAGGAGCTCACAGATGAGTAATGCTAGTGACATCATGGCCCCCCGGCAACACCCCGCCTTTGACCCAGCGCCTGTCTCCTAAGAGCCCAAAGTGCTTTTTAAACCCAAGCCCACGTAAGACCAGGGAGGGCTCCTCTGCTCTCCCTCCTCTGCCCTCTTCCTCTCCCTCACAAGTTCAAGGCCTCTGGTATCTGCCTCACAGGAAAGAGCACAAGTTCAAGGCAACATAGACTCTGCCTCAGAATAAAATAAAAAGGGCTAGGGATGTAGCTCAGTGGCTGAGTGTTTGCCTAGCATGTGCAAGACTGGGGGCAAAAAATGCTGGGGGGAAAAGCAGAAAGAAAAGAAAAGATGAACAGAAGGAAAGAAGAGGCCTGGATTCCAGAAGGAGAGAAACAAGGTAGATGGAAGGAAGAACTTCCCAATAAGGTCTTTTCATCTCAAAGTGCCAGGCTGATAATGATGGGGGGGGTATGTGTGAAGGCATGGTGTGGGGGTGGAGAGCCTTCCTTTCTGAGGGTCTCTATGAAAGCAGACCCACCCCATCCTAGGAGGCTTTCCCCTGTGCCCCACACCACTTTGCTAGCTCCACCGCCTTTCATCGTGCCCTGGCCCAGGGAGCAGACAGTCCAGGCTGCCAGCCACCTTCCAAAACATGTTTTCCCTTTCTGCCTTTATTCTGTGGCTTGGCTCAACGATGCCTGAAAATTCCCCACACCTGGGGTGGGCCAAGACGGGACGCTCGGGTGCTCGCATCACTCTTTCCAGCCCAAAAGCCCTGAAGGGCCTCATGAGATGGGACAGCCAGGCCTGTGGCCCTGAGATTAGCCAGGGGCAGCTTCCAGTGACCACATGGGGGCAGCACATCAGGATGCCATGGTGTGGAGGGTCTGGTCTTGCTGCAAAGCCCCCATGACCACCCCAAAGTGCTCCTCAAAAGAGGGCACCCAGAACAGTCTTCTGAGGCCTGGCTGGGGTAGCCACATTAGATCACTGCAGAGAGGTGACTGGCTCCAAGGGACAGCATGTGTGCCCAGCAAATTACTTCCCCAGTCCACAGGCTTTGGCCCAGAGCTGTCCTGGCCAACTTCTCTGTCTACGAACGCCAAGGCCAGTGTAAACACTACAAAGGAAACACAGTGTCTCTTGGCAAGGACACCTCATAACAATGCTCTGGATCCCTCCACGACACTAATTCATGAGCCTCAGCCATAAACAGTATTTATCTCTTACCAGGTACCCTCAGGGCCACTTGTCACAAGCCTAGGCCCTTCAACTGCCCTGTAAGTGTGTGCATTGCCTGTGTACATGGTGGGTTGTCTTTTAGAAAAGAAGCGGGAAGCCTCCCCGCTGGTGCCATGGGGCACCTCTAGGGTCCCTTGAGGCCCCTTCCACCTTCCCTGGGCACCGAGTGGGGAGGAGGAAGAAGATAAAGGCAGACATGGCTCCTCTCCCACACTCTCAGCTGGGAGAAGCCTTTTTCTGGCTGCTTTTGGGAAAAGCCCTGTCTGTAGGGGAGACACAGCTCAGCCACATAGGAGCACCCGGAGCGGCCTACCTAAAGGCAGAGCCATATCATGTGAGGAGTGGGTAGGAGTCCAGGAACAACCCCGAGCAGGGGACAAGGGTGGGAACGGAGGGCTCTGCCCTGGTGGGCGTCCTCGCTGGAGCAGGGGTGTTCTGACAGCTCCAGGGCACAGTGGGACCCCCTACTCTCTGGAGATCCAAACCTAGGCAGGGGACAGGTATGCCAGCTACACAGTAGCTGTGGCCTCTCCCTCTGCCTCTGCTTGGGTCCCCTGTCACCAGCCCCAGGAGGGACAGAGCTCCAGGCAGTAGATGGGAGCTCATGCGTTTTTTAGGCGGTTCACGTTGCTGGTGATATCCTGCAGTAGCATTCTGAGCCTGGAGGGAGCAAATAGCCTGGTCACGTGTTTGCCTCTGGCTGAGTCCTTTCCTTTGGGCAGAGCAGCAGGTCGGGAGGCTCACAGAGTCCAAAGGAAGCCAGGGTGGGCAGCCACGTGGCTCAGCCCCTGAGGCCTGTGTTTGGCCCTGAACAAGGCCAGGCCTGTGCATGGAGGGTTAGGAGGAGGGGCCCACAGAGGCCAAGAGGGAGCCCAGAACAGCTCCCTGAGCTGCAGGCCAACCAGTCATTTTTCCAGACTGGGCAAGCAGAGCCAAAGAAAGGAGAAACACAAAGGAAGGAGGCTGAGGCTTGTGGAAGTATGGAGAGGAGTGGGCGAGGGCGGGTGACACCTGCTAGACAAGATGACAGCTCTGTCATTTCAGTAGAAGCCACAGGCCAGGCCTCAGGAGACTAGGTTTTCAACCCAGCTTGACACCAGGGATAGCGTGGGCAGAGATGGAGTCACAGCAGGTTTTATTAAACTCACATGCGTGCGCACGTGCACACGCTCTAGCTCAGAGCCTGTGGGTTCTCATTCATTCTGTGAGGGTTTATTAGCAGAATGTAGACAGCGGGATTCTGGAGTGAGGCCGCTGGGTTCGAATCCTCGCTTTCATGCTTTCTGTATACCTCGGCACTTCCTGATGTATAATACCCTTTGCTTTGGTTTCCTCATCTGCAAAATGGGGATGGTGATAATAGTGCCTGCTCCTGGGATGTTACAGGATTCAACAAGCTACTGTGCCATAAAAGTCATGCATGGCATGTAGGGAGAACTCGGCAAGTGTTAGCTCTTCTGACCCCTAGTGTCTATTTGCTGGGAGCTAGGTTTGTGCCCTGGAGACCCTCTGATCATGCAGAGGAGACAGACATGGAAGCAAACCATACATGCATTGGCCATTAAGTGCAGTGATGGAGCTGTGGCCTAGAGGGGCACAGGTGACGGCAAGCTCACTGCATGTGGGAACCAGGGACAGCTTTTCACAGGAGAAAACATTTGAACTGGGTTTTTCAGGGTGGATGGGAGTTTCCCAAATGGAGAATAAGAGGAAAAAGAACATGTGAACCCAGATTGGGCAAAGGCCTGAAGACATGAAAACCCAGGGAACCAAGATTCCATGATTCTAGTTCTCAGTTCCGCCAGAACTGCTGGAAGGAAGAGAGAAAGGCAGGAAAGCTAGGACACGCTGCAGGGGCTGAGGCATTTGACTTTCATCCCATAAACAACTGAGAGGTATTGCAGAATTTTAAGCACGGGGATTACATGATCAGGTTTGTGTTTTGGGAAATAACACTCTTGCTGGGTCATGAAAAATAGATTAGAAAGAGAGAAGACTGCAGAGGGAAAAAAAAGGAGAATTTTGCAATGATTCAGACAAACAACACACCAGAGGAGAAACTCTTCCAGAGCTTGTGGGCTTGCCGCTAGATTCCTGCTGAGCAGAGTGCAGGCTTCTCAGTACCCACTGTGTGTCAGATTGGGGTGGTCTCACATCCCCCAGTGGGATCCAGGCTTGGCATAGGCCTATGAAAGCTGGTAGAAGGGACAGAGAACAGAGGAAGGCAGGCAAGCGGCACAGGTCCTGGGACAGCCATCCACTAGGGGTCTGCTGGAGCACATGGACCAAAGAGTCATTGCTACCCAGGATAGGAGAATATAGTGCCCTCAGGGAGAACATTCTAGAAGATGTAATGTTGGGCAAGAAGGGTTTTCTACACAGTGAGCAAAGATATGAAGAGGTGAAGTGGCTTGGAGTGCTCTGGTCACTGTGAGACAGTCACATGTTTGGAGTCTAGAGTTTGGGAAATAGGCCTGGGAAGGTAGGCAGGGGTCAGAGGGCGGAGCTTGGACTGCATTTCTGTAGGCCCATAATTCTCAGCAAGGGGGTTGATCAGGATCACTCACAATGACCGGCCTTTAAAAACATAGGTCTGGGGTTCGGGGTGTAGCTCAGTGTTAGGATGTTTGCCCACAATGTGCAATGCCTGGGGTTTCAGCCCTAGCGGTGATGGGGGGAAACACAGGTGTATTTGAATCTGCGTGGATGGGGTGGGCCCTCAGGTGAATCCAGAATATACTGGGGCCAAAAACTCAGTCTCTTGGAACAGAAAGCCACGGAAAGAGAACCCGATCTGATCCACCTTTAGGAAGAGGGTGGCAGATGGGGCACTGGGAGATGAGAAGCAGGGAGGTCTGTCAGGACACTACAGGATCTGGAGGGAAACAGTCCCCTGCAAGAGAGAAAGGGGTGGCTTGAAAAGCCATGGAGGAAGTAGACGCTGAGGGAACTTGGGGAGCACAGGAGGCAGGAAAAGAATGACGAAGAAGAGATGAGAGGACCCCCAGTTTCCAGTGTGAAGGTTTCTTATCAATATTAAAAATAAAAAAAAAAGTTTGTGCTGATAGCTGGATTTGCAAGAATAGAAAATGCTTCATGATATATACAAAGTTAAAGGGACTTAGAAATGATTTTAAAGAATTTGTATTTTAATCATCACCGAGCATGGATATACCACAAACAACAGCATTGGAGCAGGTGGCCCAGGGGTTCAGATCTTGTATCTGCCATTACTAGATGCGTGACCTTGGACCTGTGGACCTGAACTATCTTGTTGCTGTCTCTCACCTGTACTTAGAGCACCACAGCAGTCCCTGCTCACAGAGAGGTGTGAGGACCAGAGCTGGCTCGTGCAGACAGCTGAGAAGGTGCTGGGCATATGGGGACTCAGGGGAGGCTTTGCCAATAGCATTACTGTGATTCAGTCTAAAGACGCTGTTCAGTGGATCTGTGGATGTGGAAACCCTGGAGGCACTGTGGCAGGGCTGCTTTGCTCCTGCCCTACCTAACCATGTGACACAAGCCATGAATGACCATAACTGGTCATAGTCCCCTGGTTACCATGCAACTATGTCTGTAGAAGATGGTGTTACCCAGCAACCTATGGCATGGAGCAGGGCAGCAAGGGGGGCTTACTTAGAATGACACCAGGGACCTGAATATTTAATCCAGGTCTTATAACTTTCTGTAACATGTGATTTTTTTTTAAGTTAGAGCGCAGTGGTGCACCTGTAATTCCAGCAACTTAGGAGGCTGAGGTACCACAAAAAAAAAAAAAGAAAAAAGAAAGAAAGAAAGAAAGAAATTAAGTTAGACAGGAGTTGCAAGATGATGTGACTGGAACATCCCAGAACCTAGGAGAACCTGACTTGGGAAGACAAAGTACTGTCATTGCTCACCTGAGCCCGGCTTCTTAAGGCCTCAAGGACCACAGGAGCAATGCTCACTGGGTGTGCTCCAGACTACTGTCCAGCCACGCTGCCTGGCAGCAGAGCCATGGCACTTGCTGCCTACGCCCCTGGCTGTAGGATTTTTGGATTGGTGTCATCATTTTCACCAGATGACCAGCCCAGCCTCTCTCTGTAGGACTGTTCAGCCTGCCCACAAGGTGACAAGCCCTAGACAGGATTGTAGACAATGAGCGGAAAGGGATTTAGGGGTTCTTCAGTCCAACTGTGCTCACTGTGTGGTGGACAAAAGAGCTTCACTTCTTCCCTGACTCTGCCCTCCCCCTCCCCCAGACCTGTGGTGAGGCAGGAAAAGGAAGCAGCCTACCAGCAACTTTGGCCTAATTTTCCACAAGCCTAAGCCCCTTGGGGGTTTCTCAGCATTGACACGGTGTCTTGGCCAGAAGTAAGAGAGGCAAGGAAACTTTTTGTCCCTGGGAAAAGTGGAGGATGGGAGAGAATGAGGGGCTTCTGTGGGGCCTCAGGTAGGGGACCAGTGGCCTGCCTCCTGGCAGATGCCAGGCAGCCAACCTGTCCCCAGAGAGAAATGACAGTCCTGCAAGAGGCTTCTGTCCCCTACACGCAGTGAGAAAGTGTCAGCCAGAAGCCTCAAAGAATGAAGAGTGTGTCCAGCAGTATAGTTAGCCCAGGGCCACATGCATGCCCTTCCCAGAGATCCCTCTACACCGCACTTGGCCCTGGCACCTAATAAACCTGCCTCAAGCTGCTGCGCAGCCAGGGGAGGGGTGAAGGGGACCAAGAAGGACTGAGATGGAGTTTTCCACTGTCTCAGTGAAAGAAGCACTCAGATCCAGAAATTAGAGGCAAAAGCTACATGATAGAATAAACTTGTGTGTCTTTTACTGCTGAGTCGATGTTCTACCATGAATACCTGGCAAATGCAAATGACCCGAGGTTACCTAGTTAGTATGGAGAGAAGGCAGAGCCAGGACTGGAACTAGGTTTGTGAGACTCCAAGTCCAGCACTGTTGACCTTAAAAATCAGAACCTGGGCCTGGGATTGTAGCTCAGTGGTAGAGTGCTTGCCTTGCATGCGTGAGGCCCTGGGTTCGATCCTCACCACCACATACAAAGCAATAAAATAAAGACATTGTGTCCATCTACAACTAAAAAAAAGTTAAAAAAAAAAATCAGGAACCTGAAGTCCATCAAGAGGGAATGCTCACATACATGGGGGTTGGGGAGAATGGGGGCAGGGAACAGAGAGACAGAAAGAATCTTATGTCCCCAATGTAGGGTGATCTTTAAAATACACTATGAGATGAAAATAAAGTACCTATTTGTTGCTTATATCTGCATTAGACACATCTGCCAGGAGACAAGACACTGAGTCACTGATTACCTCCTAGAGGAAACTAGGTGAAGATTTGTCTGTGTGTAAACTTCTATCCAAACCTTCTGGATTTTGAATCAAGAAAATGACTACCTATTCAAAAAAGAATAATTTTTTTTTAAAGAAAGTAACAGAGAATCTCCTTGTTCAACCCTTTTCAATTCAATGAAACAGACCCCTCCTGAGCACCCAGGGTGTGCCAAGCCCTTGGTGGGTGCTGTGGCTCTGCCACAGTGAAGAGGACACCGTCCGGGCCACCAGGAGCCCATTCACCCCAGGCAACCCAGGCCCCCCAGCTGGACAGCGGAAAGGACAACCACAGGACTCCCACAACTGAGAGCCTCAGCTGGTGAGGGGTGAGGGTCTGTCCAGGGCCAGCCTCTGTGGGGCCTGATGACCACTGGGCCCAGACTGAAAATCCACCACAGTAACCGTCCCTCCCCTGCCTGGCCCCCTGCATTTTCTGGCCCTGTATTCTGTCCCTAAATCTGCTGTCCCAGCCCTCTCCTAGGAGCAGGCAGCCGCTGCAGCAACCTGGATGCCTGCACTTCTCACTGCCTGCGCGGCATTCACAGCATATGTCCCTAGTGTCCTCTGACCACACAAGGAAGAAAGAAATCCCTCCCCTAGAGTCAGGAGCTGTGGCGTGGCACATGCCTATAATCCCAGCTACCTGGGAAGTTGAGGTAGGAGGATGGTAAGTTGGAGGCCAGCCTGGGTAACTTGGAGAGACCCTGTCTCAAAATAAAAAGGCTGGGAGTGTAACTCAGCGGTAGAGCACTTGCCTAGTATGCAGGAGGCCCTGGATTCCATCTCCCAGGCTGCAAAAAAAAAAAACAAAAACCTTCCTCAGGTGAAGCCACACCATCCTCTGTTGCTGACCCTAGGAGAATAGGGGAGGCTTTTTTGTGGAGGAGCAGCCACCAGGCTTCCAGCAATCCTCGCTTTATTTTGGTACAGGCTGAGAGGGAGATGGGACAGGGTTACGCCTTCAAAGTACAGATGAAGAACTTGAGGTTCAGACATGTCATATGACCCACTTTCCATGTAGCTAGAGTAGCAGAGCTGACATTTTAACCCAGGTGTCCTGACTCTAAACCTCAGACTCTTCACAATATTGTTGGAAGAGAACCTTGAGATCACTTAGTACCACTTTATGTTTTGTCAATAACAAAGTCAGAGAAGGAGAGGAACATCTTTGAGATCATACAACGTGTAATATACAATGCCGCTCTCAAGAACCTGGCCCGCTACCCAGTCTAGAGGCAGTTTTATCTTCCATCAAAGGGATGAGAAAGGCAGGTTGGTTAAGATATCCTGATACTCCCTCCCTTCTGGTGTTCCCTGATTTGTCCCAACTCACTTCCAATTCTTAGCAGTTTCTTCTACACAGTGGCTGTGAACTCAGATGTCTTCAAGGACAGGAAGTTAAGTAATGAAGTGGCCCTGGACTCTAGGATGAGAGAGGAGCAGAGAGGGCCACTGTACAGGACAGGGAAGCACTTGCCCTGCCTAAAGGCATTCAAACCCAATGTTTTAAAAAAAATCAATGGACGCAGTGGCACACGACTGTAATTCTAGTGGCTCAGGAGGCTGAAGCATGAGGATTGTGAGTTCAAAGCCAGCCTCAGCAATTTAGTGAGGCCCTAAGCAACTCTGCGAGACCCTAAGCAACACAGCAAAACCCTGTCTCTAGCTAAAATAAGGACTGGGGATGTGGTTCAGTGGTTGAGCACCCCTGGGTTCAATCCCTGGTACCAAAAAAAAAAAAAATTAATAGTTCAAAGTATACCAAGTTTGTGGGTTTAGGGGGGCATGGAAGAAACAAGATTGAGCATGAGTTGGTAGTTGTTCCAAAGTGATCTCCTATGCCAGCTCACTGCACAGTGAGACTCCATGTTAATCTCATGGAGAAGATGCTTTAGGAAAGGACAGTCACTGCTCAAAAGCAGGATCCCAGCCTCCTCACTGGGCTAGGAATCTAACACCAGGGAGAGACCGGCATCAAAGCAAGGCAGTTGTATGGAGGAATTCAACAGGCCAATGCTGGACCTGCCCAGCCTGCAGAGGCTGCTTCCCATGCCTGTTTCTCTGTTAATTTGTCTTGTTTTTCAAACATGGGCCAAACAGGCCTCTCCAGAAGCAGCAGCAGCAGCAGGAAACATTATTAAAAGTGAGTCCGTTAGTGGGCATGGTGTGTGGATGAAGTCTTTGGAGCTTTGGCTGCCAAATAAAGACTTTATTGTTGTCATTCCTCCTTTCCCAAGCTCCCTCCCTCACTCCTCTCCTCCCTCCCTCCTCTCGCTCCCTGCGATCTGCCCCTCCCTCCCCCTAACCTAACCTCCCCACCCCAGTAGGATCTGGAGGAAGAAAAGTCAGCACACACCACGGGGAGATCAGAACTTCTAGCTGGCTCTCTGCTGCCACAGCTCCACCGAAGGGTGGGGAGGAAGAGGAGGACCACCCGACCCAGAGCTGAGGACAGCAGGTGTGTGCAGGTAAGCCCAGGCTGGGAGAGGCCCAGGAGATCTGAAGTCTCCTTCTTCTAGCCAGTTTCCTCCTGCCCTGTTCCATCTAGCTTATTGATCAAGCCTCTGCCTTTCCATTCGGTCCCTACTTCCTTCCTCCACCTTCTCTCCTCTCCAAAGAGCTCAAGTGCAGTCTTCCCCATCTCTTCCCTCACCCCCTTCTCTTCTTCTCTGCATCTTTTTGCACCCCCCATATTCACTGTGCTAAAGTGAAACTTTCTTGGTACAGATGTTTGCTGTAGCATAGAGAGCTATGTCGCACACAGAATTTCAACACAGCAGGTGTTGCCATAGAAACTGGACACTAAACCCATCTTTCTGCACCTTCCATGTATTGTCACACTTTGTCAAAGACACACACACACACACACACACACACACACATTCTCTGCATCTTGTCTCTCACCCTCTCACATGCCTTTCCAGCTGTAAGAGCGAAGACAAAGTGTGTCTTCCCACTGAGATGGCAGAGCCAAAAGAAAATCATGTGTCCTGAGTCTAGGCCGAGCGGGGAGGGGATGAGTGAGACAGGAGCTGGAAGGATCTCTTCGTTCTTTTGAGCTTAATTGGGTAGGAGAGAGAAAGAAGTAGCCTTCCAAGCAGCACAGATCTGCTCAGCAGTCTGAATTTCTGTCTTCCTGGTCCAAACCACTTGGCTTTTGGAAGGAAAGAAAAGAAAGCAACCTTGCCTGCATATTTTTTTTTTTTTTTTTTTTGTACCAGGGATTGAAGCCAGGGGAGCTTAACCACTGAGCCACATTCTCAGCCTGGTTTATTTTATTTTATTTTTTATTTTGAGACAGGGTCTCATTAAGTTGCTCAGGGCCTTGCTAAGTTGCTGAAGCTGGCTTTGAACTTGTGATCTTCCTGCCACAGCCTCCTGAGCAGCTGGATTACAGGCGTGTGCCACCACATCCAGCCAGCCTGCAAGCTTTAGAGGTTCTAATTCTCAAATCCAGGACAGTTTATTTTTCCTCTTTTACAGGCAGGAAAAATCTCTCCTTAAAGCCATTCCAAAATTATTACAACCATTGAGGTTGGCAAGGGGATCTTGTGATAGAAGGGAAAGAAGACAGTGTAGTTCCTTAAGCAGTCAAGGAGGGAAAAACTGGGGACCGCTCTTCATCCCCCAAATTCACTGCACACCAGTGACAGGGTAGAGTGGGGGGTCTCATGGAAGGCAGGGCATGGGCTGGAGCAGGATTCCCAGGTACAGCCCATCTCCAAATCACCAGAGGTGGCCGGGACAGTGGCTATGAGGAGGGCTTGCTAAAAACATAGTGTATCCTCACTCTAAGCAGGCTGAATGGAGACCCAGGAATCCATAGTTATTTTTATACATCTGGGATTCTAATGGTTGGCTGGGGCTTGAGATCTAAGTTGGGGCCTGAGAGGGACCTTCTGCCATGTATGAACCCAGGACTTCCCCAGCGCTCACTGAGCAGAAGCCTGTGTGGCTGCCTGGAAAAGGAAATCCAGAGTGTACCAACAGACCCTCTTTTCGCTGGAGAGTAAGAGTGAGCACTGGAGGGCATAGGGACTGTCCCCTGTGAGAGGCCCTCCCCATCCTCCTTGCAAGCTCAAGCACATCCATATCACAAAGGAACATTCCAGTTCCCTCAATAGACCTCCAAAGAGCTCCTGTTTCCTGCTAAGCTGCATGTTGCTGGCTTAGTCCCGACTTTCTAAATGCCCTTTCCCCTTGCTTGACAGCTGTGTGTTCTGATGAGCTTTCTCAGAGGTCAGGCCTAATGATAAGTTCTTTGCTCCCTCTTCACTTCCCTGGAGGGCAGCTCTGTTTATTGAGCATGAGAGAGAAGCATCTTGAGGCCAGGGCTGGGGGGAAGCCATGAATGAAAGGTTGGGAGAAGTCCTGGGGCTCTGCAGCCAGTGGAGGAAGAGGAGAGCCTACCTTTGCTACCCAGCGTCCTCTCACCAGCTGCACCAAAACATTGTGAGGCTAGGTTAGTGAACTGAAGGGACAGAGTGAGCTTTTCCCAGGTGGCCAGGGGGCTTTTAGGGTCTTGACAAACTAAATGATTCTGAGTCCTAAGTGTCCTTCAGAGTCACCAAGGAGAAGTTGCTCTGTATGCAATATCTACACTGCAAGAAAAACCCCTGCCTTTGGGCAGTGGGTGGGGCTGCCCTTGAATAAGAGTGAAGAAGAAAAGGCCCCATTACCTTGAAATATTACCAATAATCCCTTAGTATTCACTGAGCATTTACTTTGCCACACTAACTCATTTAACTCTCAAAATATCCAAAAAGTAGTTAGCTGGGGTTAGAGTGTCTGCCTGGATTTGATTACTAGTGCACTGGAAGAAAAAAAAAACTTAGTATGCCCATTTTATAGATGAGGAAACTGAGGTTTGCCTAAGGGCGCCCAGCTAAACAGCTGCAGATTGGTTGGGACCCAAATCTATAACTACTGGAGCCAACAGACAGAGTCTTCTTGTCCTTCTTAAGGGGCAAGAGGTGCTGGAGTGGAGCCAGGCCTGTTGGTGTACACCTGTAATCCTAGCAACTCACCAGGCTGAAGCAGAAGGATTATAAATTTGAAGCCAGGCTGGACAACTTGGTGAGACTCTGTCTCAACATCAAAGGATTGGAGCTGTAGCTCAGAGGTAGAGTGCTTGCCCAGCATACACTGGGTAGCAGATCCTTGGTACTCAATCCTCAGTACTAGATCCTCAGTACTACACTAAGGAAAAGAAAACCAGGTAGGGAGCAGAGAGGAGGCCATGGTGGGCAACAGGCTGTTGGAGGAGAAGAGCCCTCTCACTCTGGTTTCTTCCCCATCCTTCAGAAGGGAAAATTTGCTCTTCTGGACTAGTTGCCTGAGGCCATAAAAACTTCATTCTGTTTACACTTTCCCTTGTGGTAGACACTGGGGAGACAGATGGTCTCTCCATAATAGTATTATCCTTATTTTTAGCATTCTTTGATCTGTAGCACATTTGAAAGTTGCTTATCACACTCCCTCTGACAATTGCATGAGGAATGTAGGGAGACAGAAGGTTTTGTTATTCCTATTTTACAGATAAGACAATTAAGGCTCAGAACAGGACCACACCAGTCCTAATGGGGCCTTGAAAGGGTTCCAGGCCGACTGAGTGCACCTGTCTCATTCCTCTAAGAATGAGCAAGCAGAGATGCCTGATTCTCCCAGAAAGAGATACAGAGAACAAGATAACTTCCAGAAGTCTGGGTTTAAAAGAGAAAGAAGAGGAAGATGAAATGTGACTAAACGTGTGGCTCGGTGGTAGAGGGCGTGCTTAGTGTGGGTGAGGGGTTGGGTTCAAGCCCCAGCACCAAAAATGGGGGTCTGGGTAGTGAGGCATCCTCATATTCATAGGACAGGGAGGCTGTCTGTGCTAAGCCACGAGGATGGTTAAAGATGACCACCTAGACAGGAAACTCTTTGCAAGAATGCCAGTCTATTCTTGGAATGGAATAAAACTGATGCTAACACTGCCTAGCCCTGGCAGGTGATGCTGACCTCTCTGCACAAAGCCAACTATCCTTAAACCAGCTCCTAAGGACTTGACAAACCTTCTGGGCCTCAGCCCAGCCTTGTCCTGAGCCAAAACATTGCACCAGTCCTGGTTCTAACCTTAAATGAACATGATAGATAGGAAAGAGGAACATCTCACTTTAAAGATCAAGGAATCTCCCTGGAGAACCTGCTCTTTTGTGAATAAATAAGTAAATGCATAAGTCCTGCCATTTGTAGAGATTTTGCCCTTGATATCATGCCTTCGAATGTATGATCTCATTTAATCTTCACACAGATGAGGCGGCTGGTGCCTAGGGAAGAGAGTCAGAGCCAGGGTCCAAGTTCAGATATACATAGTTGGAGCTGACATTTGAATTTTAAACCCTCTTAGGAAATGTTCTTAAAGGTAGAGAGTGAATTTAGGGTTGGACAAAGCAACTGCTCTTCCCCTCCATGAAGCAGCGGCTTTGTGAGAGCCAGGGCTGGAGAACGGCTGCATGAAGCAGGTCATTGTAGGTGTGTAACAAACAGTCATTGACTGGCAGAGAGTGGGGGTGGGGTGGGGAGGTGTGCAAAGGCATAAGAAAATTTAAACACACATATACACCCCACCCCAAGGCAGCTTATGATTGGACAGAAAGTTCTGGAAGGCAGGAGCAGAGAGTGGTGGATTTGAGGCTTTGGGGAAGGGACTGTGACTTGCTTTGGAGTTCAGGTACCTCCAGGTTGTTTTGGGTTCTGGTTTTAGAGATCTAGGATATTACAGAGCATTGGCCAGAAATCCCCTGTGCTGCCAAAACAACTGCCTCCCAGCCAAGCTCTGTGGGGCGGGGTGGGCCCCTGAGAAAGGCCTTAGAAAAGAGCACTATTTTGTGTGCTCAGGCCACGGGAGGGCTCTGATTCAGCCTGGAGCTCAAGGGAGAGGGGTAGGACTCATCCAACTTCCCTGGAAACTTGCCCCATGCCCCACGCCCCAGGGTGCATTTCTTGGGAAGCCTCCTGTAGGCTCTGGGAGGCGTTTGGCTAGCCCCTAAGGACTGGAATACAAAATGGTCAAAGGGACCAGTGGGAAAATAAGTTAGTTCCAAGGGTCTGGCACTGGAGATGGGGATGTGGTGACCCTGTATGACTGACCTTCCCATTCATGTCACCCTGACAATGGCCATCCAGGCTCTGTGACGCTAAGAACCCACTCTAGCAGAGGCCAGCTCCCAAGTCACTCCCAAATCACAGAGCTGGCTGTTTCTGGAAGCTCTGCAAGCACTGCTTGCTTTGGGGACACCTCATATGTGCTTTGGTAACAAAGGTAATGAAAGGGAATAAGGAACCTCAGCCACTGCTAGACTTGGCCTTGGAGCTGAATTTCTCACAGCAGGAGAGATTTATTTCTGGTATACTTCCAGACTTCTGGATGATTAAAATACAAAGAAATTCACAAAGAAAAATAAATAAATCAAGGTCCAAAGATTGGGGCTTTTAAAAATGTTTATGTTTAGATTATTAGTGCTTGAACTACCCCCCTTAATTTATATGTAATGTGATTGTGTGCTATTTTCCAGAAAATTATAGGCCTTATAAAATGTTAATTCATAATTCAACAAATACAAATGATGTGGAGTCCAGCAACAAGGCTCAAGTTTAAAGTTCTACAATGAACATGTTTTCTTTTGGGTCCTTTCAGTGTGTTCCAGACCTCCACAGCGGGTGAGGTCAGGAACCTTGCTGCAAGGCCCCTGGGGATAGAGGCCCAGGAAAAATGGCCTGAGACCCCCTTGGAGAAGTCCGCCTCCCTCTCCCCTTCCTTCCCCACACACATGCACACAGGGCACATGCGAGTGTGAGTCTGTTTACATGTGTGGGATGGGGATGGGACCATGCATGTAGGTGTGCAGGAGTGTGCAGCTGGGGTCAAGGGTGTGTGTGCACGTGTGGGTGAAAGCCGTGGGGAGCCCCCACCACCCATCCTGGGCTGAGCTCTGCCTTCTTCTCCGTGTTTTGTCCCCATTCAGCTTCACAAGCACCTGGCCCAGGTCTCCACAGCTGGTGAGGGGCTCCCACTGTCTTCCTTTGATCAAAGCCTGCAGAAAGCATGCTGGGTCAGGCAAAGAAAAAACCTAAGCTGATGTGGGCTCAAAGAGAAGGTGGAAGAGGGCAGGGGGCCTGGATGGAAGGCAATGATCATAGAGTCCAGATGCAAGCAGGGTACACACCCCAGCCCACTCTATCTCAGAGAATCCCAAGAAACCTGCATCCTTAAGGGCCCAGGACAGGGGGTGGATCACCACAATTCGGCAGAAGATACAAAGAGATCCAGTTAAAACTATGTGGGAAGGAGACCTTGGCTGGAGACCAGAGGGGATATAGTAGGGGTGATAGTCCTGGAAAGGGAAGGTACAGAGCATCCCCTCCCTGGACCCTTCCCAGCCCAGACCAGGGGAGGAAGCCTGTGGGAGCGGCCACTCTCCACCGTGGCCCTGGGTCAACTGATATTTCCCTAGGTTCATTCAACTCCAACCACATGGCCCTATCTGAGGTGTCATCAAGGCCAATGGAAAGGCAAGTCCAAAAGATCCTTTAGCTTCCTATTCTAATGTCACTGAAGACAACAGGAAGTTCTTCTTGATGGCTTACCTCAATGCTACCAACTCCAAAGGATATGGGGAGCAGAAATACCAGGTCAAAGGAAAAAGTGCTTTTCCCTATATATCTTTCTATTCCTTTCCTGCTTATTTTCCCAGGAGCCTCCACATCTGGGGAGAAATTCCTGGCATGGCTCATGCTGGCAAAGACCAACATTCTCTGAGCCAAGTGCAGCAGTCGGCAAGGAGAGGGGAGGCCTGAGCATGGGTGATTATGGGTGGATGCAGGGTGTCTGAGCACTTTCCTTCCTTTTTTTTTTTTGTTTTTTTGTTTGGGTACCAGGGATTGAACTCAGGGGCACTGGACCACTGAGCCACACCCCCAGCCCTATTTTGTGTTTTATGTAGACACAGGGTCTCACTGAGTTGCTTAGCGCCTCGCCATTGCTGAGGCTGGCTTTGAACTCGCGATCCTCCTGTCTCAGCCTCCCTAAGTGCTGGGATTATAGGCGTGTGCCACCGCGTCCAGCTACTTTCCTTCTTCCCATGAGCTCTGCTCTGGAAGGCGGAAGATTTGAGTTTTTGTACTCAGTTGTCTGTGAAATGACTTCCTGGCTTTAACAAGCCACTTTTTTTTTTTTCTCCAGACTCACTTTTTTGTAAACAGGGGGTTCTTAGTGGATTCAAACCATTTTTGGCAATGAAACTTTTTCTTTTCTTTTCTCAAATAAATGTTTTGGCCAAATCTCAATGTATACAACAGATTTTTGAAATAAAGTTGCTTAAGTTGGCACAAGAGTGGGTTGAGAGTACCCAGGGCCACCTCCTCAGTACCCCCATCCCAGGGGGTACAGTTTGAAAAACATTGTTATGAGATCTCTAAGGATTCTTCCAGATGTAACACCTTAGGACTCTAGAGTTATACATTCCAACATGCCGCTTATAAAGGCAGGGATGATTTTCTCATGCCTCGAATGGAGAGATGCAGGACCAGAGAGGTGAAGAACTTTCTCCAACTCCTACTCAGCTCAGTGTTCTTTCTTCCAGGAGGGACCATCCTCTCCAGAGCAGGTTCAATGCTACTGTGTGGGGAATCCAGAACCTCAAGCCCTCTTTATCTTCACCTGCTCTACAGGTCCTGGAGCTCTGTCCCATCTTCCTAGGAGCTAGTCCTGACTGATTCTGGCCAGAGACTCAAGGCATCTACTCCTGCAGCCCTGCAGGCTAATGATCACCTGTGTCTCCTCTCTGCAGGTACATCACCTGGATCATGAGGTCATCCCTCTGCTGGCTCCTCCCACTTCTCCTCATCTTGGCCTCAGGGGCCCAAGGCCAGTCAACAAGACGACCAAGACCCGGGAGCCGGCCCAGGCCCAGGCCCCAGCCCCGGCCCAGGCCCACCCCAGGCTTTCCTCAGCCCCATGAGCCAGCAGAGCCCACAGACCTGCCTCCCCCACTGCCTCCAGGTCCTCCATCTGTCTTCCCTGACTGTCCCCGGGAATGCTACTGCCCCCCTGATTTCCCATCAGCCCTCTACTGTGATAGCCGCAACCTACGCAAGGTCCCTGTCATCCCACCCCGCATCCATTACCTCTATCTCCAGAACAACTTCATCTCTGAGCTCCCCGTGGAATCCTTCAAGAATGCCACAGGCCTGAGGTGGATCAACCTGGACAATAACCGAATTCGCAAGATAGACCAGAGGGTGCTGGAGAAACTCCCCAGCCTGGTATTCCTTTACATGGAGAAGAACCAGCTGGAAGAGGTGCCCTCAGCCCTGCCCCAAAACCTAGAGCAGCTGAGGCTAAGCCAGAACCACATCTCCAGAATCCCCCCTGGCGTCTTCAGCAAGCTGGAGAACCTGCTGCTCCTGGATCTGCAGCACAACAGACTGAGTGATGGTGTCTTCAAGCCCGACACCTTCCAGGGCCTCAAGAACCTCATGCAGCTCAACCTGGCCCACAATATCTTGAGAAAGATGCCACCCAAGGTCCCCTCGGCCATTCACCAGCTCTACCTGGACAGCAACAAGATCGAGACCATCCCTAATGGATATTTCAAGGGCTTCCCCAACCTCGCCTTCATCCGGCTGAACTACAACAGGCTGTCGGACAGGGGGCTCCCCAAGAACTCCTTCAACATCTCCAACCTGCTTGTGCTCCATTTGTCACACAACAAGATTAGCAATGTGCCGGCCATCAACAACAAGCTGGAGCATCTGTACCTCAACAACAACAGCATAGAGAGTGAGTGGGGGTAGGGCCAGGGCTGCAGGGGTCAGGGCCAGAGTGGGGGGGACTCCACACCCTTTCTCAGGAGTGGGGGGTACAAAAAACATCCTCTGGGAGGGATGTGGCTGAGTGGTAGAGCACTTGCCTAGCATCAGGAGGCCTTTGGTTTGATCCCTAGCACTGGAGGGGAATGAAAAAAAGCATCCACTTGAGCTCTGGACTTCAATCTTGGCCTTATTCCTTGCTCTATATATGTGACCTTGAAAAGATATTTGACCCTTCCAGGAAGTTTCCTCATCTGTAAAAAGAGAATGAAAATAATGCCTGCTAGCACAAAGTTGACAGGAGGACTTAATAGTTAAATATGGGTGAAATTACAAAATGCCATGCTTGGAGGGTAATAGATTTTCTTCCTCCATCCCTTCTCATCAGCACCAGTTTCTCTGGCATCTGGATCTATTAATAGGGTAGACACAGAATACACTCCTGGACATTCTCCTAAACACAGAATAGAAATATTGAACGCTCACCATGAAATGTCCTGGGCCTGCGTGCTGCGGAAACCAGCACGGTGGGAGGAAGCTTCTTCTCAAAGTTGAGTTTCAGGTTTAAAGAGTCTGTAAAAGGTATCCAGAGAGGCAGCTATTTTTTTCAGCACATAAAACTGGTAAAAATGTGGCAGCTAAAGAAAAAAAATGGGTATATGTTGGTGCTTTCTGAATCTGTCTGGAAGGTTGCAACGTTTAGTTGCACAAGACAGTACCCTGGAGGAAGTGTTTGCCTAAGCTATTGTACAGGGTCCTCGGCTTATTGCAGCCTAGGACAGGAGGCTGAGAGTCTCGACTTTGGTTCAATCCTCATGTCAGATTTGAGGAGAAAGCTTCAAAAATGAAAGAGTATCTGGCTACATTCATATAAGGAATGAAGCGTACAGAGAATCAAGGAAAAAGAAAGGGGAATCTAGAACAATATTAGAGGATCCTTGGTGTCCAATCCAAAAAGAAAGAATTTAAGTTTCTATTATCTTGGAACAAATGCACAGAAAAGGCCTGTTCATTTATCTGGGATAATTACAAGAAGTGGAGAAGGTGTTTGTTTGTTTGTCATCTTGCAAGAAACAAATTCAGGAAAATAGAAAATCTAATTTTACCCTTCAGGCAACAATTAAAGTGGAACATATTACCTCCAGAAAGCTGTATAGGGTGAGAATACAGACAGAAAGGACACTTCAATTAAGATGGTGACGGGTCTCTAGCAGACGGTGGAAGAACATGTTGCTGAGGGGGATCTCAGACTGCTGAGGTTGAAGTCAGAAAAATCATGCCCTCCCCTGCAAGTGCTCACCCCCAGCCAGCCTGACTTCCATGTCACTAACAGACAGAATGGGTACAGTGGGACCAAGGTCAGCATGACAGTCATGTTTTCAGGTTGCTAGTTTGTTTTTTTTGTATCTGGAATTGAATCCAGGGGTTCTTAACCACAGAACCACATCCCCAGCCTCTTTTTATATTTTATTTATAGACAGGGTCTTGATGAGTTGCTTAGAGCCTTGCTCTGAGGCTGGCTTTGAACTTGAAATCATCTTGCCCCAGTCTCCCAAGACACTGGGCTTATAGGCATGTGCCACCATGTCCAGCACGATTATATTTTCTACAATTATCTTATTGCTGCCACCCGTACATTTTGCAAAATGACATCATAAACATTCCCTCATTGATGTACAGGGCAGGCACCACACTCATCATTTCACACAATGGGGAACAAGTGTCAGAATAATAAAGCCCAAAGTCACAAAGCCTATATGGGAAAATCCACCTGGGTCAGGGCTCTTCTACTACCTCAATCATGAAAGAGAAAAAGCAGGAGAGGAAGAGAAGATAACAATGGAGGTAACTGCTCCCTCTCTCTCCTCCTTTGCCTCCACAGAGGACAAGCAGGGCCAGACTTAGGGAGAAAAAAGAATCTTATTTAGATGACATGCCTCATCTGTCTCACAAGAGGCAAAGGAGAAAATGGAATCTCAGGCAATGAACTCTTGAGAATCAATGGGCTCATGACCTCCCAGATCCCTGTTTCTCTTCCTGTCATCCATATTTCTGCCACATAACCATCCTCCATCCATCCTCACACTTCACATCCAACCCACAGGAAAAACTCCAGAGTAATTCTCACATCCCTGTGGCTTCAGATCTTCCTCCCCCTGTTGCTTTCCCACACTTAGCTAGATTCATCTTTCTGCACCACAAACCTGATCATGAGGATCTCTCAGGACCCCTTCCAATGGGTTGGCTATCCTAACTAGAGCTCCAGATTGACTTCAATAACAATTATCGATCGTTTCCAACTTCAGTCATTTTACAAATGAGTAAACAGCCTGGACATTAGGGCAACCCATCTGTGGTCACACAGTCCCAAGGGCCAGTTCCACAGAGAATTCTAGAGTCCTTTCTTCTCTTTGCCTCCTTCACACCCTGCTGCTGACTTCTCCCTTTTTTTTTTTTTTAATTTTTTTTAGCTGCAGATGGATGCAATCTCCCCATTTTATTTATTTATTTTTTATGTGGTGCTGAGGATCGAACCCAGTGACCCACGCATGCGAGGCAAGCGCTCCTCCACTGAGCCACAACCCTAGCCCTGACTTCTCCCTTTCTTTCTCCATAGAAATCAATGGGACACAGATCTGCCCCCATGACCTCGTGGCCTTCCACGACTTTTCCTCAGACCTAGAGAACGTGCCACACCTGCGCTACCTGAGGCTGGATGGGAACTTCCTGAAGCCACCCATCCCGTTGGACCTCATGATGTGCTTCCGCCTCCTGCAGTCCGTGGTCATCTAGACCTGGCCCTGGGCTGGACCTCCTCTGACCGCACTTGAAGGCTGGTGGCCCAGGCGCCTGTGCCCACCATTTTTCTCTGTCGCCCTCTCTTGCTCCCAGCCTTCCCTCTTACCTCTCCCCTTTCTGAGGATGGGAAATGCCATATGTTCTGCTGTAGCTCTGAAGCAAGACTTCCCAGGGCTTAATTTGGTCCCACCCAGTTCAAAGGCACCCCCCCACCCCCGCGCACGCACACACACACACACACACAAACTGCTGGCCTTCTGTGGTCTCCCTCTGCTCCAGAAACACAGATGTACGCCTAGGGACTTCACATACCCTCCTCCACCCATCACTCGTGGATCGGGCTGGGCCATGGACTGATGTCTGATCTTGGTCCTGGCCAAGTGAGATAAAGAAGATGATTTGGGGAAGCCCAGAGGTGAGCTTCAGAGAGTCCTGCTAGAGACTTCTCCATCTTGGGCAGCACTGGCTCAAAGAGGCTGAAAAATCCAGGTCTCCTTAACCAAGGATTCCTTCTTCCAAAACTGCTGTTCCACCACCCTGTTCAGGGATGCTGCGCGGCTCTCTGCCAACCACGTTATCCAGGAAGGAAATGTGAGGGAATGACCAAGATGGGGCAGAGGGTTAGGGTTCCCAAAAGGGCCTGCATCTGGCTCTCTCGGCACAGGGATAGTTGGGAGCCCATCCTTCTCCGGGGCAAACCCAGCACACACCCTCCTGGCTGGGCCTCAGATAGGAATAGCCAAGGAGAACAGTGGCCCAAAGAACCGAGAATTAGCTAAAGGAAGAGGGCTGGGGATCAGGGCCTGAGGCTGGGTCCACATAAGCATAGATGGGCCCTGCAGCCCCCCTGGCCCAACTTCAACACAAGTCCTGAGGCCCTAGGGAACACAGTGTTCACAGTGCAAGGTCAAGAGGCACTGCCCCACCCTACCATCTGCTCTGTGTTAGTATGATGAGCCCAGTCACTTCCACTCCCAAGCAGGCGGTTCCTGAGGAACAAGGAAGAAGGGGCGGGGCATCTGGAAATCTCCCAGAAGCCTCTTCCACATTGGAACTTGGCCCCCATTTCTAAGACAGACACATCAGTGACACCTGGTGGCTGCCGAAGGTCACAGCTGGCTCCAGACTGCTCACCCTCTCCCTGGGGTGATGTTCCAAGATTAAGAAGCTGGTGTAGGATTCCAGCTTAGAAGAGCCATGGGTGATGTGCACGGTGTTTCTATCCTCTAGAGTCCAAAGGGCACAAAGGTGCAGAGGTCTGCACCTTTTCCAATAGTGAATGAGCACAAATGGGAAACCTTGGAGAGCCCAGATGAGGATACAGTTTGACCTTGACCTTGCCAGATCCATTTGCTCTCAGCTCCCACATCCATAAACACAGGTGGTGGGTAAGATGCTCCTCTGAGGTCTCTTCTCATGTGCCAAGTCTGTGGCTCTGCACTCTCAAGCATATCCTAATGCAGGACAACTCCTACCTATTTTCCCTTTTCTTGCAGTAATTTATTCCCTATATGGATTATCCCTCCCCAGACGATTCTCTGTTCTCCTTACCTGGCCCAGGTGAGCAGCTCTGCAGGTCTCTAAGAGGCACCTGGGCTGCCTCGCCTTCATCTTCCCCCTGAACTAGGGGATCTGCCCTTCTAGTCCTCTCAGTGTGTCCGCTGGTGGGGAGTATGGAGAGTTGGATGGTCTGGAAACAAGTAAGACACAGGGCCCACCCTCAAGTTAGGATGAGAATAGCTCCAGAGGTTTTCAAGAAGTTGGATCAAGCTGAGTCCCTAATGTCAAGGAATTCTATTGTATACTCTGTTCACCTTTCTCTTTGGCTCCTTCTAAGCCCACCCCACTCCTTCCTTCCCTCCTCCCTTTTAGCTTCCTCTTCTAGCTGCAGCTGGTTTCTCCAAGGCTCCTGCTTAAAGTCAATGTATTATTATGGCTGTAAGCAACCTGGTGCTATGGCCTGGATAAGCCCCCTTCTGCCCAGTTCACACCTCGCAACCTCAGCCCCTTTGGTGAGGCCCTCGGGGGAGCACAGCTCCTGTGACTCCCCAGGGGGAGCCTAGTCCTGCAAACCTGAACTATTTTGTTTTAGCAGCCACACAGTCATAGTCATTCCATTGCCCCATCTAGAGTCTGTCTGCTCCCTGTGTTGCTCTCCGCAGCTGTACACCACAGGGATTCAATTGGCATCGTAGGTTATCCCCCACCCCAGCCAAGCACGCACCATGTGCAGGTTGCCTTTGGGTTTAGAAAGCCCCTCCTCCTTACCCAAGTTCATTCCCTCAGTGCTGTTGACATCTACATAAACAGGTGTGTACACAGGTGTGTATGTGTACTCTGCACATGTATCTATTCTCTCTTGAAGACCATGTTAACTTTGTGAAACAAGTTTCACATTTCAACACGCTTTAAGCAGAGGAAATAAAGTAATATAAAAGACAACCTCCTTGAACTTGACAATGTGAACAGGTCAAGAATAATACCTTAAAGTCATCTGTAGCTCTCTATCCGCTGACACCCACCCCTCAACCTCTTACTTGCTCTGAGAAGATGGGTGGAGAAAAGATCTTATTCTTAAGAAACTCCTGGGACTGTTATCCCAAAGCTTTTTCTCATCTTTTTCCTCAAAACTCATAGCCCTCAAGAAAAATTATTCTTAAGTTAGAACAGAAATAAAATAGCTACATCTGAATCCAAAGCCCCAGGTACTTTTGATCCACCGACACTAAATTGTCCGGGATTTCCCAGGGCTCAGTTTGGAGGCAGATGTGGAAAGATAAAACAGTTGCCTTTTCTCTCCAAACTTAGGGATGAATTGGGGAAATGTAATGTGCACATAAACAATGGAAAAACCATTTTGAGGGCAGAGAATAAAGGGCCAAATCATTTCAAATGGTTGATAGGCCATGCAGAAGTTCATAAAAGGCAAGCAGAGGATGCCCCTGGCTCCTCTTTAGAAGGAACTTGGCTCCAGAAATGACTTACCAACATTCCAGTTCATACCACCTTTTTTAGGAGAAAATTCCCAAATCTGCCCTTGCCCTTCCCATCCTGCCTGCTAAAAACCTGCTTCAGATCAATCTGGCAAGTGTTCACAGGACATCAACTATAGGCCAGGTTCCCAGTTAAGAATGCAGGCTGAGCAATACAGACCCCATGCCCTTGATGAATTCATAACTTGATAAAGGGAGGAAACTCCATGAATTGGATTCTGTCTGAAGAGTTAGGAGTCCCGCTGTGTACAAACTGCAGGGAGGAGGGGACCCTTGCCTCTGCTTGGGGAAAACTGGAAAGGCTCCTGTCATTTAAACTGGCTCTTAGGGACGAATCAAATTTTGCCAGATGGCAAAAGGAAAAGAACGCACGTGTCTGGAAGGGTCAATTCAAAGAGCAAAAAGGTAGGAAAGAAAGCGGTGTCCACCCTGGGGAAGAGGGACGGGAGTCTGAGGAAAAGGAAAGAATTGTGTTCCTGTCCTGGAGTTATGCTATGCGGCTGCCAGTCCTCAGCAGGGAATTTACTCTGTCATCCAAAAAGCAGGAGGGTTCCTGAACTTTCCACCCCTACCTCTCTCCCTGCCCAGAACAGGGGCAGCAACAGGATCGTCTGGCCAGGCTTCTGTCCACGCCGCCTGCCACCTCCGTTCCATCAACATGCCTTGTGCCTCTGCTAATGAGAGATTAGGATTAGGATGCCACCCCCGACCACCCGCCCCCTTTGCCAGCTCTCGCGGAGCTGAGCCTCCTGGAACAGCACGCGGGTTAGCCATTTCCCACACGGGTCACACATACACGTCCCTGGCCATTCCCTGAAATCCATGGGAACCAGTGTGTAACCGCGAGCTTGCGAAAGCGAGAACAGAAGTTGGGAGAGCCTAGGACCGGAGCCCGCGTGAGAAGGTGGCTCCCAGCGGAGGATGCGGGGGCGCGTGTGAGGAGGCCGGCGCATGCGCGATCGCGAGGCTGGCTGCGAGGTTGGGGAGAGCGCGGAGGAGGACCCTTTGCCGGGCGGAGGGCGCCACGACCTGCGGAGGGTGTGTCGCCCAGAGAGTGAAGAGGGAGGGAGGGAGGGAGCAGGTGGCAGGGGAATGAATGAACAAGAATAAAAGGCGGACGCTCGCACACCGACGGTGGGGGCAGAGATCTTCCGGACTGGCTACCGAGAGAAAACCGAGGGACACAGCCTGCCAAAGGTGCTATCTGCTTCCTGGGAGCCCTTCTGGCTCCAGGACTACACCTCCCTTCACCCAGGAAAGCCCTTGAAGGTGTTGCTTCATGGTGGGGAGTGCCAGAGGCCCAGGAACATACATTTGTCAGGTGCCCAGCTTCTTGGGTTGAGGGAAGTCCTCCCACACCAGCTGCTGTCCCCCGGGGACAGACTATTAGGGTCTGCCCCTTCACCTGTTAGACCAGGGCAGAGATGAGTTCTGCCAAGACCATCTGTTCTGAACACCCAGAGGCACATGGGCTCCGAGCTTCCTTGGATGAAAAGATGAAGTCCTGTAAACCAAGGGAAACTTTGGTGTAAGACTCAGGAAATCTAAGTGCTGGATGTGGCTCTGAGTGACCTTGGGCAAGTTACCTCCCTTCTCTGAGCCTTGTTTTCCTTCTGTTTACAATACCGGGGATCAGACTCAGATCTTTAGAGGCCTTGCAGCTGGAATAAAGGATGTAGCCAGTGGGAGGGAACATGGAGCAGAGAATATCACTGAAGAACCTGGCAGAGGTGAGATTGCAGGCTGGCACAATCAGAGAAACATTTTGGCCATGCCCACCCACTACCTGCCTGAGGAACCAAGAAAAGAAGAGTTTCTCTTGATAAGCACATCTTTGAGAGGAGGATGTCCTTCCTAGCTAGCCCCAGAGGCCGCTACATGGTACCTTCAGTGTTTATGATCAGGAAGTCCTTTCTGGATCCCAAGCCCAACTCCTGTCTATGGAGTTGGAAGAGGCTTCTGGTTCCATGTCCTTTCCTCCTAGAAGTTTTAAAGGATTTTCTGCATCCTCCTCCTGATCATCATCTGTGAACTTTAAGTTGGCTTTCGAATCCTTCCCCACCCCCTCTTCACCATCTCTGCATCACGCAGGCCCAGACCCTCCTGCTGGTGATGTTGTTCGATATGGTTCCTTTTAGGGACTGTGGGTGTTGGGGCTGGTTGGCATTCCTCAGCTCAGCCTCTTTTTATCTTTGGATTCCATCTATGAAGGCAATCCTCAACACTCTTTGGCTAGAGGTAAAAAAGAAAGAAAGAAAGAAAGAAACTGGGAAGACAAATTCCAGCCCTTCACATACCCTCAATCCAGCCTTTCAGAAAGTTTAGAATCTGAGGGGTGAGTCCCCTTCATTTTAGGGTGTGCACTGCCTGCCCCTCAAAGACCTGGCCTTATCAAGAGGGTACGTCAGAAAGAGAAGGAGCAGACAGTAAGAGAAAGAGAGGGGGAGTGGGTAGCAAAGCAGGTGGAGGGAGAGAGAGGAAGAATTTCCTTCATCAAGCAAAGGAATGGAATTGGAGACCCCCTGAGGAAAGAGGAGGGGGAACAGCAGGACATCAGAAAGAATGAGAAGTCTGATTGGACACACGCCTGCCTGCCTGCCTGCTTGTCCTCCTGCCCAGCGTCTGCCCCACTGCAGTCACCCTTTCTATCAGAGTCTCTCTGGACGTTGGAACCAAAGAACATCTAAAGGGTAAGGTTCAAGGTTGGAGGCCTCAGGGTCACAGGTGCGCTGATGAGGAGAAAGAGCTGGGGCAGGGGAAGGGAGGATGGAGGGAGTTTAGGCCTCTGGCCAGAGAAGTTGCAGGAGGCTTCTGGTTGGGCAGAAAACTCTGCCTTAGGAATTTGTTTAAAATTCACGTAGTTTGGTTTGGATTGAGGTATGGGAAGTGAGGTGAAGTGTCCCCTTTTGCTACTGTTGGGGGCTTACCCCTTTGCCCAGCTGAAATTGAGGAGGAGGGTCTACTAGAAATGTGTGCAGGGGCTTTAGGGAGGGCCATGTGATCAGTCACACACCTGCTGTGTCTGTGTATCCACTCTACAAAGATGCTTCCATGGCCACACCACACACATCTCTGCCCATCTGTACAACATGGGTGAACTAAATAAATGAACATTCCCACTCGCGTGACCATCGCATAGTGCGTAGTCACCAGTGCGCTTACACATACACAGATATACAGATATCTAAGGAACTTTCTAGATGTGTATACCCTCTCACAACACACAAAGAACTCTGTTTTCTAGAAATATGTTTGTAAAACGTTGCATCTCTCAATCTATTTTATGAACTATCATTGTTTACATTGAATGTCAAATTGTAACACATAGGAGGTGTTCCTGAGAAGGGCCCACCATGTTAATTTCTGTACCCCTAAAGGCAATTCCAGAGCCTGTAACTTAACAAGCACCCCATACATGTTTGTTGAGTGAATGCGTGAATGAGTGATCTCTAATACACACACGCACACACACACTCAAAGACTCCTTGAGGTTGAGGTTTCTCTAAATCTAATTTAGTGACTAACAGTTATGTTTTGAATGTGTGGTTAAGTGCAGCCTTTAGGGACCTTGAGCATGGGGTGAAGGCTCAGAGTAAGCCTGAGCGATGAATAGTGGGAAGGGGAGGAAGTCTGCAGGCGATTCCCACAAGGCTCAGACAGCCGCCCTTCCTCATGCCTACTCCTCAGGATGGGTGCTTCTGTGATCTGACGTGGTTCTCACCCCATGCCCACCCCCAGGCTCCTCATGAGGCTCTCCATAGTGTTCCTGAGCCTGCTAGCCTTGGTGCTGCAGGAGGCAGGGCCGGTTTCTCTCCCAAAGAAGGAGAAGAGGAGAGAAGAGCAGGGCCACGGAGAAAGGGATTCTTATGCTGATTCTTATGCGGAGCTGCATGTGGGGAATTACGTGGCCAGCCTGGATGACTACAGTGACGTCATTGACCTGAGCAACTATGAGGAGCTTGTGGACTATGGGGACCAGCTGGCTGAGGTGAGGGACACAGCAGACCGACTGCATGCCCTGCCAGACCAGGCTCCTGGCCCTCTCCACCAGCCCCATGACGCAGGTTTCTGAAGCCTCCAGCTCTCTATAAGGGGCACATTCTCGACCCTCCGTAGCACACTGTCACGTACATGATACTAAGAAAGAGGACATAAACCTCCAATTAGTCTGTCTGTGGCAAATTGGAAGGATTGCCCTGCTTTAGAAGTCGCACATCCCTCCCCAGGCTGTCAAGTGATGGTGTGTCTTATTTGAGGGTCAGCAAAGTCCTCATGTTCCCCCCTAAAAAGGAAATATCACCCCTCATCTCTTTTCCTAGATTATCCTCCAGTTTGAAGCCTCCGCTGTGGGTGGTGTGAGCCAGGTCAGCGTGGAGGAGCACCCACTTAGGGAATGGGGGACCCAGATGCTAGCTCTGCCCTGGCACTGTCTGGCTCCCTGATCTGAGTCCCTCCTTCTCTGGGCTTCAGTTTCCTCATCTATCTAATGAAGAAGTGGATCTGATACTTTTTAAGATCCCTTCCTTGCTCACTACCGTGCTCTCCCTCCCCATCCTCTTTCACAGTGACTCTTTGCAAGTTTGAGATGGGTCACTGAGGTTTCTAAAGCCCAAAGGTAAGTCCTTTGTGGGCAAAAGCCAGTATACTGTGTGCTGTGTGCTATGTCTCCAGGTTAAGGTGACCAGCCTGGCTCCTTCAACCAGGATCAGTCCCACCCAGAGCACTATGGCTCCAAGGACACCCTTGTCAAACCCCAGGATGACCAAGCCTACTCTACCAGGCCCACTGAGCTCCCCAACCAGCCATGGTAAGTGCACAGTCAAATGGTTATCATATCTGTAAGTCCAGCAGCCATGACACAGTACCAGGTGGTACCCAAGTGGAGTGTGGTCAGGAGTAGGGATTGAGTGTCAAGACTGGCACCTAACAGCCAGGAGAGGAGGGGCGATAGCCATGGTAACAACAGTGGAGAGAGGAGAAAGAGGTTGGCTTTCCCAAGCAAAGCAACACAAGACCTCCCTGTGCCCCAGCAGAGCCACCCTACCTTAATTAACAGCATTACTGAGGGAGCAGGTTGAGTGGTAATTAGATTAGAGACAATTAAAAGCCTGTAGAGAAGAATAAATAACTTGGTGGCTGTCACTTGGCATGGGGGCAAATGAAGCAGTCACACAGCTTTCAGCTTCACATTCGACTCATGAGCAGCCAGCCCGCTTTCCCTCCCGAAGCCTTCCTGGGGTCCGGGATGCCAGCATGTCCAGTGGAGAGGGTTCAGTGCTCTGCTGGGGTCCAGAAACTGGGGCAGCAAAGGAAGCAGCTCATTCTGGACCTGCTTGCACTTAGAATCCCTGTTCTCCTCTTAGGGTGTTTGCCTGGGTGCTCCTGGGGAATGGGGCATCAGCCAGAGAGGCCTTTGGTCAGGATCCATGACCTTGCAGAGCTATAGAATCTAAGCCTTGAAGAGACTATAAAGGGCCTTAGCTGGACCTGCCGTTCAAGGCTTTGGGATAAGTAAGGGCCCTGGAGCCCCGGCTTTACCAGCCCCTCTGGTCATTGCTGGCAGGAAACTGCTGCTTCATCTTGGGGCTATTAGTGCTACCATAGTGCTTCCTTGAGTCTGACTCATACTGACCTCATAGGAATCTCTGTCTTGTGAGAGCAAGTGACAGAACCTCCTATACTGTCCTGTTTATGAGCCAGTACAGTCTTCCAACTTTTTAAAGCCAGTCCAAATTGGAGAGACTGGCCTTAGTCTCATGAGTGCTGGATGCAGAGATGGGGTCACAGACTGAGAATAGGGGAGGGCTGTTTCCCAATAGAAAATCTGGAGGCTGCTGCCATAAGGGAAGATGAATGCAGCACAGGCATTGTCCACTCCTCCCGGGCTTCACTGAGCTTCTTGGAGCCTTGGAGAACATGTCTAACTCCTCTTCCCAAAGGCAGCTGGCAGACCCGGCAGCCACTGTCTATTCCAGTGGTTAATTCTGGCTTTCATCTTTACTGTTCCTGTTGGGACCCGAGAGGAGACCTGTGGAAAAAGGGCCACTAGATATCCTGGAAATGCTCACATAGACCCAGGAAAACCTATGAAGGCTCAGGAAGTCCTGAGTAGTAACTAAGGGTGAGCCTGATTCTCTTAGGTTGAGGACTGAGTGACAGGCTAAGAGGAGTCATCAGTACCACCCGGGTGCATCATGCCAATCGGTTCTAGACGGCAACCCATAGGCCATCAAGAGGACACAGATGTCCATGGCTCAGATACTCCCTGAGGCAAAAGCCAATGGCTTCAGAGGCTGAAGGGAGTCTCATCAGGGGTCTCCTTTTGTTCTGTCTCCCACTGAGCCAGGCCTGCCCACTTGTCTGGTCTGTGTGTGCCTCGGTTCTTCTGTGTACTGTGATGACATTGACCTGGAGAACATTCCTCCTCTTCCCCGGATGACCACCTATCTGTACGCCCGCTTCAACCGCCTCAGCCGCATCAGGGCTGGAGACTTCGAAGGGCTGAGTATGTAATCTCATGAGAAAAGGGGACAGGGGACCAGGCAGAGGGGACTACCAGGGCCTTTTCCCTTGCATCTTGCCACATGAACAGTGACCAGACACTGTTAGCCCCTGCTTGTGTTAGCCTTTCCCTATTAGTTCTCAGTCTCTCCAGCTGTCAAAGAGAAATATCCCCCAAGTCCTTCTAATTCCTTTCCTTGAAGAGTTTAAATGGTGCAAATGGGCTATTCTCATTGGTTCTCCCCAAAGGTCTGGGAAGCTGGGAGGGAAGGTAGGATGGAGCCAACATGTTCAGTATGTCCTGGCAACTGCAGCTGTGCTGGCCTCTGGTCTAGATCATCCCCACCTACTGATGCTGTTAGCTGCACTGTGTCTCCTCCCTGCCTGGGACAGGAGACCCGGGCTCTGCTCCAGCTTCCACTCCCAGTCCCCCAGAGCCTTTCCAGCCCTGGTGCCCATCACAAGTGCAGGCGGGATGGGTCTAGGGATTCCTGGGCTTGTTGGTTCTTGCCCTTGAGAGGTTTCTTCCAGTCAGATCCAACGTAGGCAGCCCAGCATCCAGGGAAAGGTATTGAAGAATCCCAGGGTTTTTCCAAGGGGTCCTTTAGACTGTGATTTCTTCTGATTTGGACCCATTGCAGGGTGAGAGCTGGTTAGAATTCCCTTATCTTAAGAGGGATGGACAGAATACCCAGGCACATCCAACAGGGAACAAGGAAAGATAATGTGTTCCAGTATCTTTCTTTGTTCTCTCCCAATGTCCCTCAGCAAAACTGAAAAGGATTGACCTCTCCGGCAACTTCATCTCCTCCATTGATAATGATGCCCTCCGCTTGCTGCCTGACCTGCAGGATCTGATCCTCCTAGACAACCAGCTGGTGGCTCTGCCCCTGCTACCCAGTGGCATCGAGTTCCTGGATGTCCGCATGAATCGGCTCCGGAGCTCGGGGATACAGCCTGATGCCTTCAGGGTGAGTCAGGGCCTCAGACCACCACACACCACCTGCCTCCCACCCACACCATGCCCTGTGCGCCCTCCAGGGTGTCTTGAGGTATAAAAATCCATGCTTATTTTTCATTCTTTTCTGTTTGGTTTTTGGGTTGTAAGAAACGGATTCTGACTCAAGAAAAGGGTGTTTCATAGCATGCCACTCCAAGAGCCTCCTTGAATGGGAAACCCAGTACTATCAGACCTCACAAGCTTGTCACTGGGAATGGGGGGCCAGAAACCAAGGTCAATGACTCTCCCTGTTCCTCTGAGGGGCACGTGTCTCCTGTCTTGGCTTCTTTCTCTGCATCGGCTCTATTCACCTCTCTGCACACCAGCATCCTCAGGATACTCCCAGAATCTGCTCCTGAAAACTGCAGACCACCCCTGAAAATACCTATGGCTTTGGCTTGCAAAAGTGCTAACTCTAACTCCTATGTATCATTTTCTCCAAAAATCCATGAACAAGTGATTGTCCATTATCAAGTTCTCAAGAGAGTCAATCCGATGGGTCCTTGGCTGTCTAGTTTGGATGGGAAGGGCTAAGTTATAGCATGCAAACATGGCCCCCTGCAATCATCAAGAATACAAGTAACAATAAATGTTGGCAAGGATGCCAGGAGAAAGGTCCATTCATACGTCATTGGTGGGACTGCGGATTAGTGCAACCCGTCTAGAAAGCAGTATGGAGATTCCTTAGAAAATTTGGAATGGAACCACCATTTGAACCAGTTATCCCACTTCTTGGCATATACCCAAAGAACTTCAAATCAGCATACTACAGTGACACAGCCACATCAATGTTTATAGCAGCTCAATTCACAATACCCAAGTTATGAAACCAACATAGGTGCCCTTCAACAGATGAATGGATAAATAAAATGTGGTATATACACACAATGGAATATTACTCAGCTGTAAACAAGAATGAAATTATGGAATTTTCTGGTAAATGGATGGAACTGGAGAATATCATGCTAAGTGAAATAAGCCAGTCCTCAAAAATCAAAGGCCTAATGTTCTCTCTGTTATGTGGATGCTAACCCACAGCAAGCGAGGATGGAGAGGGGAAGAATAGAAGTTCATTGGATTAGACAAAGGGAAATGAAGGGAAGGAGGGGTGATAGGAATAGCAAAGACAGTAGAATGAATTGGATGTAACTTTCCTATGCTCATATATGAACGCATGACCAGAATAACTCCACATCATGTACAATTACAAGAATGGGAAGTTCTACTCCATGTATGTATGATACGTCAGAATATACTCTACTGTCACGTATATCAAAAAACAACAAATAAAATTTTTTTTAAAGTATGGCCACCTGGAGCTGGGCGCAGTGGCGCAAGCCTGTAATCCCAGCACTTTGGGAGGCTGAGACAGGAGAATCGCGAGCTCAAAGCCAGCCTCAGCAACGGCGAGGCACTAAGCAACTCAGTGAGACCCTGTCACTACATAAAACACAAAATAGGGCTGGGGATGTGGCTCAGTGGTCGAGTGCCCCTGAGTTCAATCTCCAGTACCAAAAAAAAAAATATGGCCACGTGGGACAAGAGTAGAAATAATAGAGGGTACAGTTCCACTACAGAGGTAAAGCAGAGCGTGGACAAGACTGACCCCCTCCAGGCATGCTGGAAGAATCATTAGGAACTTCCAAAACCCATTGCTCACTCTTCAGTCTTTTCTTCTTCGTTTGGACTCACTTTCAGTGTCTGTCTCTCTCAAGTATAGTCATCAACATCAGACCACATATATGACGTGAATTTCTAAGATCATCTCACCTAGTGACACTGTAGCCTTTGTAGTTCATCTATGTACTCTGTGATGTTCATACAATGGCAGAATTACCTAATGGCACCTTTCTCTTTCGTTCAGCAATGGATGACTATGGTAGGCTCTTTTGGCAAACTGTTTAGAAGCATCCAATTAGCCAGGCACAGCCAGGCGCAGTGGTGCACGCCTGTAATCCCAGCAGCTTGGGGGACTGAGGCAGAAGGATTGCGAGTTCAAAGCCAGCTTCAGCAACAGCAAGGCATTAAGCAACTCAGTGAGATCCTGTCTCAAAATAAAATACAAAAAAGGGTTGGGAATATGGCTCAGTGGTCGAGTGCCCCTGAATTCAATCCCCCCCTCCCAAAAATTAACCAGGTGCAGTGGTGCTCACCTGTAATTCTAGCAACTCAGGAGGCTGAGACAGGAGGATCACAAGTTTGAGGCTAACCTGAGTAACCTAGTTAAATCTTGTCTTGAAATACAAAATAAAAAGTGCTGGGGAGGTAGCTCAGTGGTAGAGTGCCCTGGGTTCAACCCCCATACTAGAAGAAGAAGAAGGAGGAGGAGGAGGAGGAAGAGGAAGAAGAAGAAGAAGAAAATAACCAAATAAGTCAAGGCAGCACCCTCATCTTCTGGGTGCAGTGGTCCTGGGGGCTGAGGTGCAGCAGAAAGCAGAACCCTCCTTCTGTGTGTCCTCAGCCCGTAGCCTTCCCATCTCAAAGCAGAGAGCTGGGCCCAGTGATCACAGAGCTCCCTTGCTGCCCCTTTCCAATCTAAGAATCAGCCTATCTCCATGATAGGAGGACTTCTTTGCCTTGACTCCAGGCTGTTTCCTCAGTCCAGGGGAAGGCAGGGGCTTTGGAACCAGAGGGACCTGGGCTCATGGGTGAGTCGCTTCACCTCTCTGATCTTGTTTCCTCATCTGCAAAATGAGAGTAATAGCACCTACTTGACACAATGGCCGCAGGATTGAGTAAAACAGCACTTAACACAGCATGGGAAGATCCGTATAGATAGTAGAAGCTCCATGAACAGCAGCTATTATTCTTCATTGTTCTCTGAGCCCCTAAAGGCTTATCTCTCCCCAAATGCTTCTCTGATTGGGCCACCTGATTCTGATGGTGCTCATACTCATATGCTCTCATCTGGGTGCCTTGGGTTTTCATTCTGCTGCTCTGACATCTCCTGAGCAAGTTCCACATATCTGCCCCAGGGTTAGCATGGGAGGCTTTTCATTGTGGGGAGAAAACAAATCCCTTCTGATGGCAGAGAAGTTGAAGCTAAGCTGAAATGTCCCCTGGTCCTCCCTTCTACCCTATCCCTGTCTGTCCCCTGCTCCTCCCAGCTGTCACTAACAGCCCCTGCCATGCCTCTAGCTGCCTGCACCTCAAAAGCAGCAGCACCTGGGTAGGTAGAGTCAGTGTGTGTAAGCTCATTAAAGAACCCAGCACATAGCGGAGCTTAAATCCTGAGTGAATGGAATGGGGTCCCCTGAGCCTGGCCTCATCAGGAACCCCCTCACTCCAGAGCCCTACAGGACCCACCAGCCTCCCATGCTCTTTGTGTCTCTGCAGGCACTAGAGAAGCTGCAGTTTCTCTACCTGGCAGACAACCTGCTGGACTCCATCCCCTGGCCTTTGCCTCTGAGCCTGCGCTCACTCCACCTGCAGGTGAGGAGCCTCAGCCACAGGGAGGGGCTCAGCCAGTGCAGAGGGTGGACAGCAGATAACAGGGCAGAGACCCCATAAGGCCTGGGTAACAGAGGTGTGTACGAGACATGGTCTAGATGACTGTCCATGGCTCCCATTTTATTTTCTCCATTACTTCCTTTGAAAACACTTCCTCTCCTCCATATCTTTGTTTTGTCTTATCCACCTGCTTTTCCTCCCCCTTTTCCTACCTTCTGTTTCTCGTCTTCTCTTCCTATCGCTGCCTCCTTCCTTCCTTCTCCCTCTCATCCTTCATCCCTCTTAATCTCTCCCACCTCTTTCCCTGCTTGGTGTCCTCTTCTCACCCCTCATTCTCTTGTCTGAGCTGTGGTGCCTCAGTTTCCCCCAAGTGCACAGGAAAGGCAGGGCTGGTGGGAATGGCTGGTGGCAACTTCATTGCTGCTTGGGGCCAGAGTGTCTAGGAGGATGCTCAGCTGCTGTGTGTTCTTTCCAGAATAACATGATCGAGACCATGCAGAGAGATACCTTCTGTGACCCTGTGGAGCACAAACACATCCGCAGGCAACTGGAAGACATCCGGCTGGACGGGAACCCCATCAACCTGAGCCTCTTCCCCAGCGCCTACTTCTGCCTTCCTCGGCTCCCCATAGGCCGCTTCACCTAGTCTGTACCTCCCTCTCTTCCAGGTAGGAGCCCTTGGAGGACCTTGAGGCCACATAGAACCTATGGGTCTCCTGTGTCTAAACAGTGGTCTTTAGCCCAAGCATCAGACAGCCTCCTGATCCAGTTGCAAAAATCAACACCTCACCCCCTCGGGCCCCATCCACCCCACCATGTCCTTCAGCAGCCAAATTTGCATTTCTCCCTCCTCTTTCTTTAACACCTTATGGCTCCTGGCTCAGGGAACAGCAGGGTCTGCAGCAGAGATCTTTTTCACGTTCGGCATCCCTTCTATCCACACAGAATGCCAGGAAAGCCATGAAAAAGGAGGAGGAGAAGGAAGAGAAAGAGGAGTTAAGAGAAATGAATGCGAGGATGGAGGGGGGCAGAGGGGGAGACGCAGCGGTGTGCCGGAGCTGCTCTTACCACGAGGCTCGCAAGAACTGATGAAATTTTCCAGGACTGTGCAAATCAGTTATTGAACACAGTCATTATGAAAAAATTAAATTATATAACCTCACAATTAAATATATCATATCAAAATATATAAGTGTAATAAATACTGAAATTCACTGCTTCTCAATTATTTTACTATTAATCACACTTCTGAAGTTATTTATATGTGAGATATCTGTGTGTTGGAAATTTCATACAGTGATACACTACTGGGCATCTTTTTCCAATTCCTTGTTTGGTAACATCATGTTGGCTACTTGATGTTGGCCATGGTAAAAGATTTACAAAATGCTACAAATTGAGGTTTTCTTTTTCTTTTTCTTTCTTTCTTTCTTTCTTTTTTTTCTTTTCTTTTCTTTTCTTTTTTTTTTTTTTTTTTTTTTTGAGAGAGAGAGAGAGTTGGTTGCTAAAGCTTGCCAGCACATCAGTGAAAAGAAAAGATAAAGCCAGTGGCACATGCCTGCAATCCCAGCAGCTTGGGAGGCTGAGGCAGGAGAATCGTGAGTTCAAAGCCAGCCTCAGCAACTTAGCAAGGCCCTAAGCAACTCAGCAAGACCCTGTCTCTAAATAAAAATAAGTAAATAAAAAGGGCTGGGGATGTTGCTCAGTGGTTAAGCACCTCAGGGTTCAAGCCCCTGTACCAAAGAGAGGGCGGGGATAGCTATTTGAATCCATCCCTTATCCTTACACTGCCCTACTTGGGGTGAATAGAGTTTCTATGGGATGTTGCTTAATTTTTTTTCAGTACTGGAGATTGAACCCAGAGGTGTTTTACCACTGAGTGACATCTCCAGCCCATTTTGCTTTTTTATTTTGAGACAGGGCCCCACTAAGTTGTTGAGGCTAACTTCAAATTTGTGATCCTCCTGCCTCAGCTTCCTAAATCTCTTAGGAGCCTTCCTTAATTTCTTGCTCTTCCTAGGCTGGGGCCTGCTGTTAAATTTGGAGGGAGCCAATCAGAAGATGGAGAGCTGATCCGACTCTTTACCTGGACATCCTCTTGGTAGCACTGACCTTTTCCCTGCCTCACCAGCCCATCTTTGAGCCTAGCACAACCCTCTGGTTTCTGGCTACTGGGGTTGCCATCCTTCCCAACCTCCTGCATGTTCAACCACCAGAGGGCAGCCTTGTGCAAAGATACATAAATAAATAGATTAATTACTCACCTGCATCCTTTTGGAGCCTGAGTGGGGCCTGCTGTGCTGGGAGGCTGGGAAGAAGGGAGCTATTGTTTGTTGACTCATCAGTGGGGATGGAGGTGCTTCCCTTTCCTTGCTTCTCACAAGGAGCCACTGGGCAGGGAGGGTGTGATGGATATTGTTGGGCATCAGGTATTGGCTGAGGCATGGAAAGGCATGGGGCAGGCAGTACCTTTACTCATTCAGCAAGGGTTTTATGGAGCACCTACCTGCTGGATGCAGGACATGGTTACATGCTGGTGATAAGATGGTGCGCAACAGAGACATGCTCCTTTTCCTCAAAGACCTTAGAATCTAGAGCAGAAGACAGGTGTTGTACAGATAATCACACAAACAACTGCACTATTCAACTCAGGGTCAGTGCTGTAAAGAGAAGCTTACAAGAGGGGGGTACCAAGTCTAAGGATCTAGAAGACCTCCTTGCAGAATTGACATTAAAGCTGAAAGCAAAGATCAAGTAGGAGTTAGCCAAGCCATGGGTTGCCAAGGCAACCACTTAAAGTCCCAGGTGGTCCTTGAGTCTGGAAGGACAGGTGTTTCTTGTGGCCCACATGGAAAACAACCCATTTATCTACCTTCCCCACCCGTGTCTAGCACCTCACCAAGCACATTGGATCCTCATGACAACCCTTTAGGAAGTCAGGGATTATTACTCACATTCTTCAGATGAAGAACTAGAAGGGGCAAATCACTTCCTACCAGTGGGAAGTCTTGGAAATGGCAGGAGGTGCCTCTGTGCCTTGGCTGAGGGGCCTGCCTTCTTTCCTGGAGACTGGAGGATCCTAGCACACCTCGCCCCAGGGAGGACTGAGCAGTACGGAAGCCAATAGCTCCTGGTGAGGACCTTTTAGACAGTGAGCTCTCGCTGGCTCCCAAGCATGTCAGCAGAATCTGTGTGTGTCAAGATTTCTGTGTGTGTACTTCTCTTGCTCTCTCTCTCTCTCTCATCCCCTAGTCCTATCCCCTTCCATACCCCATGTCTCTTTCATATCCTTCTCCCTTGAATTATGAAAAGGCTTAAGCTTGCAACAGCTGAAACCCTCAAGATTCTAAACTGAAGAAAACCCTCCACTGAAAGACACGCCCCTGCAAAAAAAGACCCATAAAGAGGATTTTCCAGAACTGGGGCTTCTAGTGCTAAAAGCTATGTCATACCCAGATGCCCATGGTGAATCTGTACATATAGAAAGTCCCCCTGCCCCTGGTCTGCTGTAAGAGAAGGGGATTAGCAATTCTGGGGCTCCTGGAGTTTGCCAGGCACCACAGTGAAAGCTCTGTGTGCCTCACTTAGTTTAATCCCAAAGAAAACCCTGGACAGCAGGATGCTTGTCTCTCTGCTGCAGAAGAGGAAACTGCTTGTGAAAGGAAACAGCAAAGAAGCACATTCAAACAGCAAAGAAGCAGCAAGCCTGAAACTCAAACCCAGGTCCAACTGACGGGGGTCCAAAGTCCTGCTCTTAAACCACACCCTGGGGTGGGTGCTGGATTCAAGTGCCAATCAAGAAGGCAGCTGCCACTGTGTCTTTCTAGGCCCTCTGTGCTCTGGGGAGGGCTTCCCCAAGGCTGCACCTCTGCAGCTGTCTCCTGACTAATCCCCCATTTTTGGCTAGGGAAGCCCAAGGAACAGAAAGAATGCCCTTGTTGGCTGTCTCCCTGAAGAAATTCTACCCAGAGCATCTGTCCCTCACCCTGGGGAAGGGAGGGGACCCGATCCATCCCAGCAGCTGTTACATCTTGGTCTGATGTTAAGGAGGAAGGCTCATATTGCACAGGATGAAGGGAGGGCTTGGAGAGTCCCTCCCTGTCCTGAGGGAGGCCTGCTGTCCTGCAGAATGGTTAAAGATGGGGAGAATGGTGGGGAGGGTGGGGCCAGCCAGCACTAGGAGAAAATAAGAATGGAGTCGAGGAGGGGACGGCAGGGTCCTATCAGGCCTGGCACATACTGGCAAGCAGTCTAGGTTTACTTAGGATCTCCCTCTTCTAAGAACCAGACTTGCCAACCTCACTAATCCAGGTCCCCACTTCTCTGCGACTGACGGAGGGTAAATTGTCAATGATGCCCTTGCACCTGCCCTCCCTCAACTTCAGTTACCCTGAAGCTCCCACAGCAAGGCCCAGGGCTGGGCAGGGAATAGAAGGCTGGGGGGGGGGGGGGGCGCTGGCTGGAGGGGCTGGAGCAGGGAGGTTTCCTTGCTCTGACCTGCCTAGACCTCCTTCTTGCTTCCTCTTCCATAAGTCACCTCCTAGAGAATAGTAATCTCTTTCTCCTGTGCTGCAAATTTGCACTTTAAGAAGCTCTTTTACAGGAGGCTGAGACAGGAGAATCGTGAGTTCAAACCCAGCCTCAGCAACGGCGAGGTGCTAAGCAACTCAGTGAGACCCTGTCTCTACATAAAACACAAAATAGGGCTGGGGATGTGGCTCAGTGGTCGAGTACCCCTGAGTTCAACCCCCAGTACCACAAAAAAAAAAAAAAAAGAAGCTCTTTTACATATGGAATCGGGTTCCATAGTCCCAACAACTCTGGCAGGAAGGAATTATCGTGCCTACTGTACCGATAGGAAATGGCAAGCTAAGTGCTTTGTCCAAGAGAAAGGTGACAAACAACATGGGACATAAAATCCACGTGAGTGGGGTTGTGGGGAAGCTTTACTTCTGGGGAATTCCTACAGGAGAAAAGGGAAAGCCCATCTCTAGCACTTGGAGCAGTGGACTAGCATCCCCTAAAGCACGTTTTCTTCTTGTGTTTTGTTTTGGTGTTGGTGTGGCAGTGCCACATGTCTCCAGGGCAGAGTTTGCACGCTCCACTAATCCAGCTCCCCTAAGCACTTTGAAAAGCAAACACCGAAAAGGGCACACCCCAGGCTGGGAAAGTTGCCTGCCTGAGTTGGTGACCCCAGCAGGATCAGAGGCCAGCATCCTCAGGAGGTGCATGGGGGTGCGTGGGGGAAGGAAGGATCTCAGCCCAGTAAAACCCCGGGGCTCAAGGACACATCACTCCTCACTCCCACGTGCCTGTGTCTGTGGCCTTCTGACTTTGTCCAGGAGGCAGGCAGGCAGACATGAGGTGACCAGGGCTCTGCCCAGTCTAGATCCTCCTTCCTCCTGCACTGCCCCCCATCCCCCCGCCAGACACCAGCTCAGTGGAGCCTCTTTCTCTCAAGGGCCTCTCTCTCTCTCTCAAGGTTGTTTCTGGGCTGGCCCGCAGACTTCAGTCTCCAGCAGCCACCATCTCACAGGAGATTCTCACCTGTGTCACCAGCTTGGATGAGAATCTCCATGTGGAGGGAAGGTGCCTGTTTGTTTCACTCTCTCCTTGTCCCCACCCCCAGCCCTCCAGGGTGACAAAGCATCCGAGGCCCCTCCTTCCTGCCTCACTGTAATGAAATGCCTCCTACGCCTCCTTGTCTCGGCCTCACCCAGCCAGTCCAGGCCTTCCAGACAGGTGGCCCTGAGCAGGCAAGTGCACCCCTCCTGAACCTGCACCCTTGCACGCTCCGCCCTCCTGTGCCCCAGACACTGGAGCAAACAGCATTTCTTCTGCTCCTATGCCCCTGGTCCCACCCAGCCTTCCAAATTCTTCTCTCCTGTGTGTCTCAGTTCAGATGTAGGAGGGAGTGGAAGTGCTTCACACTGTGGCCACCAGCACAGGGACCGTGAACAAGGCAATGAGCTCTAGATGAGAGTCCACAGTCCTGAGTTTGACCACCTGGGGTTCTGCCTTCTCATGGGACATGGGACAAAATCAGCACCTTCCTGGTAGAGCTTCCGGTTGCTCAAAGCACATCCAAGCCCAGGGAGCATGGTGCCTGACCCTACCCTGTTATATTTTGAGTCTGAGAACAAAAACCAAAGCCTCTTCTACCTACTGTCCTGTGTAGCACAAACCCACACAAACAAAGAGGTATCTGATGGCGATGGAGACCCAGGTGAGGGCAGAAAGTACAGCCAGCATGGAATGAGTCTAGTCCAAGTCCAGGTTCTGACCTAACTCAACACACTGGCCTTGTGGCTGGCCTAGCTGCAGACCTTCCTGACCCTTCTCTGGTCCGAGCAGAAGAGGGAACAACCAGTCTCTCCACACCCCTCCTCAGCCATCCTGACACCAGAAATAACAACACTTGACTAGTTGTGGCGAGGGGATCCCTTCCTCCCAGGGGCCCTGCACCCCAGGACAGGCACCTAGAGCCTAGCATCTGCATAAGCAGTGGTGTCTCTCTTGAAGTTCTATGAAAACCCTCAGGGGGCCTTGTCCTCGGAGACAGGCAATTGGGGAAAGAAGCCCCTGGCCTTGAAGGGTGCTGGGGGCAGGCGAGTGGTGGGGAGGGGTGGGCAGAGAGGAGGTGGGACCACTAGTGGTGTATGAGGTCCTTGGCTCTGGATAATCCTGAAAAACACCAACCCAGGAAGATGCAAACAGCTGCTATGCTGGGAATGTTCTGCAAGATAGGAAGGCGTTAAACAGTTTTCCAGATGTTTCCAGTTAAAACACCCTGCAGAGGAGGAGGAAAAATGTGATCTTTCTGAACCCAAGTCTTTCAAATCAGCTGTGTACTTGGTATGAAATCGCCTTGCCAGGATAGAGCTGCCCCTTTGAAGAGGTACCTCTGAAAATTGGTCTTTCTTAAAGTGAGCAGATCAGATCATTGTCCCTACAGAGATTATAGGAGGTGTGGAAAGATAGGAAACAGACAGAAATTCAATATTCCAAAGGACTAGAGAGTCCTTAAGTCCTTAGGTCCATGCCCCTATGTGTAGGCCAGCCTTCACCAAGTGCAGATGGTGATGTCCTCTCTGCTTTAAGACAGGGCCAGAGGTCCAGGCTGCAGAAAGCTACCCTGTCACCATTTTTAAGACACTGTGCCTTGTGCTAGCCCTTAGGATCACAGGCATTAGCATGTATAACCTCCATAGAGGTTCAGTGAGGTGGGCCCTGCCCCAATGTGATAGAGGAACTCAGGTTAAGTTCTGTTCCCAAGGTCATGTGGCAAGTAAGAGGCAGAATGGAAAGTTCAGGCTGGTGTGTCTACAAAGCCCTCCAGCCCTCCTGGATTGGACCAGGGTGCCTGGCATGCGTGCTAAATCCTGTTTCACCTCATGCTTCCCCTGGGAACTTTGCTCAAAACATACCCTATAAACACTGTACCAGGCCAGCTCCATGGCATGGGGCCGGGAGCGGGAGGGGAACCGCTACAGAAAACTGACCATAAATGTCCCCTTCTTCACTCCTCCTCTCCTATGGTTCCCAACTATTGGCACTGGCCACTTGGATTTCTCCAAGACTCTCCAGTCTGGATCTCCCTTCCCACACCCCCTCCCTTCCTATCTATTGTCCCGCTTCTTGGCTTCTGAGCTCCTGTTCACCAGCTTCTTTCCAGTTCTCTAACCCTGAGCACAATAGCTGTCTTCCTGCTTATTGGTAAACAGAATCACAGCAGGTCCAGTGGGGCTGTTCCAAGCCAGGTTTGGGCTCCCCAAGGAGCCTCTCTCACTGTGGTTTCTAGCGGGGACATGAACTCCTGGAGAAGTGGCCTCCCCCGCCTCTCTGCTGCTGTGCCCTCCACCAGCCCGGGTTACAGCTTGTAGGGAAAGTGAATACAGGTCCACACGCAGTGCTTCTTTCCTACCATGGGGTCCAGGAACTGCCTGCTCATCTCTTCACTGGAATGTGGAAGGAGAGGCAGGAGTACCATCATCATCAAGCAAGTTCCCACCACCCCACTCCCAGGGCGAGGGCTGGTGCACAAGTGGTGTTTTTCCAGTAACTTCTATGAGGGCCTGCAAACAGGCAGGGAAGGAGGTCCCTGAAAAGCAGGAGCACCCCAAACACAGCAGGCAGATTCAGTATCCATGTCTCAGAGGTTCAAGGGGATCTGTTCACTCTTCACCAAGAAGATCCTCTATTTCACGTGGATCCTGAGTCTGTTTTCTGAGAAGGGCAGAGAAGAACGCTTTAGTCTGCAAGGCCCATCCACCGAGAGAGTTCCAGAGATGCAGACCCTCCAGAGTCCTTCCTTGATTCTTTGAACAACTCTGCAAGTGCCAAGCACCAGGGACATCATAAACACAAGCAAGGTCTCTTCCCAGTGGGACAACAGAGCAAACAAAGAATAACAGATGAACAATATATTTCAGATAAAGACCCATGCTAGAAGAGACTGTGGCAGAGACTGGGGTGGAGGCTGGCAACATTAGACGATGTAGTCAAGGAAGGCATCTCGGGGTGGTCATGGCTGAGCTGCAACCTCCACGATGGGAAAGGAGCAGCCAGCAAGATGTGAGAGGGGTGCTCTCCAGGCAGCAGGAACAGAAGGTTCAAAGCCCTGAGCAGAAACAAGCACTGCAAGTTTGAGAAATCAAAAGGAGGCCCATGTGAGCAGCCAGAACTGGGGTTGGGGAGGCAGTGAGGGCCCTGAATCTGAAGGCCCCATAGGATTTTATTGTAAGTGCAATGGATCCTTCTTGGAAAAACTCAGATGTGCTCAGCCCCCCCTCTCCCCATTAGTCATGCTAAAAACACAGGCAGGAGGGATGGGAGCATGATTCACAAACCAGAGGGTGACAGTGACCAGAGCGAATATAACCTTTTAAGGAGGAAAGATCTGTTGCTTGGCTACCAGGCCTGGAGACGGTAATGGGTAGAAATGGGGAACTGAAGTGGAGAAGAGAGAGACCCCAGAGTGTGGGGGAGGATGAGAAGGAAGCCCTACTGGGTGAGCAGGAAGGGGAAGGGAGTTTCAGCAGCTTCCAGGAGGCACAGGACCCTGAAAAGGGGGCTGCAGGGAGTGTTTGAAGAAAGTGCTGTCTGGTAATTAGCCCTTCGTCACAGTCTCAAGAAGCCTCAGGCAGGGGCTTCAGAGGCCCATGCCATTCCCCTTTGGACAGGTATGGGCAGGAAGGCTTTAAAGTTAGGCCACAGGGGAGGCAGAGGTGACTGGAATTCCTTGGAAGGGTTGCCACCCCTGTTCCAACACTAACTTGCTAAGTGGCCTCAGGCAACCCTTTCTTCTCTCTTCCTCCTCTCCCAGAAGTGGATTGGATTCCATCATCTGGAAGGGACAGGCCGTCTAGGACTCCATGAGCCCACATGTGCTCTTGCTTTCTTAACAGGGAAGATATTCAGAGACACGAGAAGATGGGCTCAGAGATCAGCTATTGGTCCCAGAAGTAGGCCCAAGAATCCAGCCTCCCCTAGACCACCTCCCAGAGATGACGGCTGCGGCCTAATCACCAGCAGCCAGCCCTGCTGTCCACACTACCCACTGCTTAGTCTGGGGACAGGTGGTGGGGAGGAGCTCAAAAGAATGGCCAGTGACTCAAGGACAGGGAGCAGCAGCCTCTGTAAGCTGCCAGATTCCAGTGCCAGGTCACAGCCCCCTGGAAAGTCAAAAAAAAAAAAAAGAGGTAAGTAATCTGCAAACACCTCCTCCAGGAAGGAGTCTGTGACCTCTGAGGATGAAATACCCCCTGTTTGTGGGAGAGCCACACCCCCCTGTGATGATTGTGGTACTGAGACAGCAGAGGTTGCAGTCCCTCTGTCCCATCCCATCCCTGGCACAGCAGTCCCCAAACCCTGCAGGGCCCTGTCTTCCCCTCAGCTTGGCTGCCTGGAGAGAGCTTTTCTAACACCCCGCCTGCTTCCCGTGCACACACAAAAAATGCTTCCCCGCAGAACAGCAGAGCAGCAGAGCAGCCACATTAGATATCAGCACGCAGCGGAGCCTGCCCTCCTCCCCAACCGCCCCTCTCTCCTCTCTCTTTCCTCCCTCCTCCCTTCGCTTACTCTGGCCTTCTCCCCACCATTCAGAGTCAAGGCCACCTCCTGGGAAGCCCAGAGGGTTTCTCATCAAATCAGTATCTGTCATAAAGAAAACAGGTTTATTTTCCTCACTTTGAGAAGGTGTCAGCGCGGCAGCAATGCAAAGGGTGCTCTGTATATTCAAAGCTTTTTCCCCTGTGGCTGAATCTGGAACTATCTTCCATTTACTCAGGCTGCTCCTCTGGCCTGTCTCTCCGGACGACATGCTCTTAACCCCGAACTATGAGCCTTTGCTTACAGACCTGCCCACTCCTGGTCCTTCCTTCCTTCGCTTCATTACACTCTTTCAGTAATTTAGAGTCATTCCTTTTGTGTGCCAGGAACAAGAGGTACTGGGAATATGAGTCGCAGGGGGAGAGGAGTGTGCATGGATACATGAATAAACCACTAAAATACAAAGCAGTCACCGTGGCGACAGAGGTGTGCACATACACAGCCTGACTGTGGCACCAAGGGGGAACAGACAGTCCATGGGGGTGCAGAGATCAAGGAAAGTGTCCTGAAGGCAGGGATGCTGGAGCAGGGATCCTAGGCCATTAGGAGCTCCTGGGATCCAGGGTTGGTGGGTGGATGTCACTCCAGGCTAGGGGCTGCAGAACCAAAGGACCTTAACACAGAGGAGCAAGGTACAGGGCATGGCTTGAACAAAGGGTGGCAGGAGAAAGGGCAGAGCCCCTGCACTTTTCCTGATGTTGGAGGTTGGAATCAGAAGAATCCAGTGGGCATCTGGGAAGTTCTGGGAAAGATGGTTTTGAAGAGGACAAGCCCGAAGTCACTGGTTGGGATGTTAATGTGATGGAATTCAAAGACAGATATGAGTTCTGGGTGAGAAAAATGGTAGCAAGTTTGGATGAGAGAAGGTATAGGAGGCACCAAAAGAACCAGTAAGGGGAAGAACTTGCAATAGTTTCACAGATGTGGGACTCTTCAGCAGAGGGACCAGCTGGCTCCAGGGGAGGATGTGAGAGGGCTTCCTGAGCACCCCCTGCATAGAGGTCAGGCAGAGGGCAATGCTTGAGAGGAACAGAGGGCCAGGGACAGGCCTAGGGGAAGCTACAGGAGCATGCAAGCAGAAGAGAAACTGGAAAGACAGCAGCAACAGAAGAGACCAGCCTGGCACAGTGGGGCACACCTATGATCTCAGCAACCTGGGAGGGAGGCTGAGGTAGGAGGTTCACATGTTTGAGGCCAGCCTTGGCAACTTAGCAAGACTCTGTCCAAAAAAAAAAAAAAAAAGGCTGGGGATAGGACATAACTTAGTGGTAGAGCTTCCCCTGGAGTTCAATTTCCAGTACCGAGAGAGAGACAGGAGAGAGAGAGAGAGAGAGAGAGAGAGAGAGAGAACCAGTAGCCCACAAAGAAGGAAACGGAAGAAGGGAAGGGTAGCAGGTAAAGAAGGAAGGGGTTGGGGCAACCCTTACTTGGAGGAGGGCTTTGCAAACTGTCCTTTGATGTGGGAATGATGCTGGTCTTGGTGACTGTGTGTGCAGTCTGGGCTTGCTGCTGCCCTCATAGATTGAGGACAACCTCACTCATTCACCTCCTGCATCTTCCTGGATAGGAACTGCTCTTCAATCTGCCACTCAGCATCAACACAGTGACTTTTCTATAGTGATACTCACCAGGTATGGCTGGCCATCTGACTCGCTAGCTGGGCTGTAGCCCATGGAAAAGGCACAACCCTGTACTCAGAGGATTCCCCGTCTAATGTGGAGGGTGTGTGCCAAATCCCTACCCGTTAAAAAAGCAACAAACAAGTAACATCAACATAGGAACACACCTCGCATGACATGAGCACACACTGAAGGAGAGAAGAGATGCCTGGGAAAGGGAGCAGAGACACCTCTAGGCATCAGCTCTGGCTCTGGAGCTCCAAGACCCATTGGGATGCGATGCCTGTAATTCAGAGCCCATCATCAATCCTGGAGGGCCTGGTGCTCTGACCCCTTTGAAAACCGCTCTCTTCTCTGACAGCTGAGCCCTTCTCCTTGGAGGCCCAGGGCAGGAAGGTTTCTCTGTGAGATGTGCTCTGGGGCCCTGCAGCCAGCATGATGGATGAGGAGCCAGGGCAGCTGAGGTCAGAGGGGCCGAGCAGGGAGAGAAATACGATGGCAAAGCAATTCAGAACAAGAGAGACACTTCGGCGGGCTGGGGGCAGGGGAGCTGGATCCCTCTCTGTCATCTCCGTTTGCCTGTCTCTCTCTCTTTCTCTAACTAGGTCCTCAGTTCTGTGACTCAAACGACACAGAGAGGTTAGGGCAACAGAGAGAGAAGGGTGAAGCCGGGCTTGGTGGCACATCCTTGTAATCCCAGCACTTTGGCAGGCTGAGACAGGAGAATCATGAGTTCAAAGCCAGCCTCAGCAATGGTGAGATGCTAAGCGACTCACTGAGACCCTGTCTCTACATAAAACACAAAATAGAGCTGAGGGTGTGGCTTAGTGGTTGAGTACCCCTGAGTTCAATCCCCAGTACTCCTGCCCTCCCCAAAAAAGAGAGAAGAAGGTGAAAGATCAGATGTGCACAGGATTATCTCTTCCTTCTCTTCAGGGCCATGGATTTAGGGTGCACTGAGGAATTGCTCACCCACAGCCACCCCTGTTCCCTGCCCCAGTGCCCCAATGCCCCAGAAACGGGCTCAGGCCTGGCTGTCTTGGCATAGATGCAGGTTCAATTCAACCTGGCTCTCTTGGGTATAGGACATAGACACCGAGGGAAAGGGACATTTCCTGGGATTCAATCCAATCTAGACTCCAAACCAAGGACGGAGGTAGAATGGAACTGCAGCCACTCTCTCCAGGAGCTGAGCTCTGCAATTTCAGCTGCCTGGCAGGCTGGCAGTCCGGAGGTGTGATGGGCAAGCCTCAGCCTACTCTTCCCCAGCCCTTGAATTCCATTTGTCCAGACCTTCCATGTGCACACAAGACAACAGGGAAGCTGACAGAATATGACTGTCCTCCCACTCACTCCCTGTCAGCTGCTGAGGGTGGGGGAGTAAAGAAAGAGAAAGCTATGGCAGCCCCCTCCCTTGCTAAGCAGCTAATGTGATGGGATGCTGGGCATAGGGGAGAGGTTCCTGGGGCTGGGGAAGCTGTATTATTGGTCTCTCCTGCCTAACAGATAGAAAATGACTTCCTTATTGGTTGGGTCATTGAATCGTCTCTCTTTCTGGAAATGAATATGGAACAGTCAGGATTACAAAGCATCTCAGGGCTGGGGACCCTGTGGTTCCTTTATTCCTAGGTTGGGGGTTATATAGACAAATAAAATATGAGCTCCACATTGATACTCAGGGGCCAGAGTTGTAGGTAGTTACACTGGCAGTGAGACACATAGTCAGCCACCCAGGGAAGGGAAACAGCTTGGGCCACAGTGGGCTGGAAGTGTCCTCAGAGGAAGTAACAGGTGCACTGTCATGGGCCCTTCCTCACCCGCTTAGCGACACAGCTCTTGTGGGCTGGGTGATCCATGGAAGGTGGTCCCACACAGACAGCTGTGTGGTGCAAACTTCTGCATGGCAGGGATGGACTTTGCCCATAGTCACAGCTTGATGCAAATCTGTAGAGAGAATAAGAGGCCATTGGCAGCGTGTGTTTCTGGAGGTGAGAAGCAGGAGGGCTGCTGCTCCGGTGACCTGGCCTTTCCTCTCCTCCTCGTGCTCCACAGGCTGCTGCTTAGCCCTCACTCCTGCCCATCTCCCCCTAGCCGCCTCAGTTCAGGTCTGGGACATCCTCTGGGCCCCTGAAAAGAAGAACAGGAACCCTCCCTTGGGGATCTGGCAGCCAGGATGTCAAGTGATGGTCAGATAAGCCAGAGGGAAGCAGCTGCCTGGACACAGGCAGAAGAGCCTCACCCATGTCCCAGCCAGGCCCTGGAAGGCCCAGAACATCTCAGCCACATTTGTCCCTTGGAGCTGCAGTGGCGGGCTGCACAGAATCCATTCTGTTTGCCCCTCCGGCACTTCCCACTCTACCTGCTCCTGTGCCATACCCTATGCCTGGACCACCAACCAGGGCTGCACCACCTGCTTCCTAGACCTCCAGGCTCTGGAGGGTCAGCCGTGGAAGCTTGACGGCAGGGCACAAAGCCACTCACTTTTCCACACTCCTGCAGTTTGTTGATGTGCTCCTCTGCCCAAGCCAAGAGGCCATGGGTCCTCAGGCAGGGCCCCTCTTGCCCGCTCCAGGACTCAGGAACCATGGCTATGTTCCACTCCCCCCTAAGGGTTCCACCTGCCTTTGTGGGTTTCCCTTCACTCTGCCTGGTTGTGTGTGCACCCTCTCTTTCATGCTGGACCCTGATTAACACATATCTTGTACCTACCCTCCTCACAGGAAGACAAGCTACCCTGGACTGTAATCCTTCTCAAAACATGGCCTGGGCTCGTTAACTCCTGGAGGTGAACCTGGGTTTGAATCTTAGTCCTGCCACAAGGTAAGTTATTTTTCTTATGTTTTACCTTCATCTGGAAAACAGGGGCACTACTCCCTCTCAGGCTGTTATGAGGATTAACTTCAGTAATGTGCACACACATATTTAGCGCATAGAGCCCAACATACAGAAGCTGTTGTTGTCCGATGAGAGAAGTACGACATGCCCTAAGCTCTCACTCTCGGAGACCTTTGGGGACCCAACCAATAGTCACAGTTACCAAGATGTGGGGCTACTCCAGGACTCTAGTATTCTTTAGGATGGTTCCTGGAATGTGGGTCTCAGATCTTCCCCATGGAGTTGCCCCTCCTCCCCAAAAGTTCCTTCTCAGGAGACCTCCACCCTTTCTTGGGTGCCAACGGAACAGCCCAGGGGTACAGGTCAGGGGAGGGGCAATGGACAAAGATCCTTTGTACTGGAATCCCAATGGACAAGGGCAGAGACCCAGGCAGTCTGCCTCTGAAGTATTTCCAATTTCGCCTCATGCTCATTATCATAAGCAAGATCAAAATGCTGGCTCCTTTCACGTCTGTGGTATCAGCCTGCTGTGACTCATCGCCAAGTCTCAGGGCGTATTAGGAACCACGGGGGCCATGTGGATCCAGCTGCGTCACTCCTTAGGGGTGGAAAGCCAGGACTGAAGCCTGAGGCCTCCAGGGAGCTACAGCCCCAACAGCATCAGGCCCCCCAGGTGCCCAACGGCTCCCAGACCTGTTTCATTCCCACCCCAGATGCCACAACTAGAAGATCACAAATTAGCTAGCAAGAGGAAAAAGAACTAGGGACGGGGTTATGGAATGGCCACTGGATACCACCCTGGGGCGGGTGCTGGACACCACTGTCTGGGACCATGCACCTATAGATTTGGTCACACCTTCATTCAGGCACCATCTCCACTGCACAGAGGAGACATATCTGCAGCTCAGGAGGGTGTGGTTCTCTGCATTAAAATACACTGCTTTTCTGCAGGGTTCCAGTCCTACCCCACCAATCTGCTGCCTCCCAGAGAGGACTGCACCCTCACCATGAGCACTACGGGGTTGACCTGGGGATACTGGCAAGGTAATGGGGGACAAAGGGCAGGAGCAAACACAGGATGAAATAAAGCTGGTCCGATGGGCAGAGACAGTCACTACACACAAGATGGAGAGTGGGGTCAGGGGTGCCTGGGCTGAGGACAGTAGGCATCAGAGGCCCTGGAGTGTCTGCTGGGCCCAGACTGTGTTTCTTCTTCTCTGAAAGGTCACAAAGGAGCTGGCATTTTGAGGGGAAAAGGGGCAGAGAAAGAGGTACAGATGTTTTTTCACAATGCGTCAGTTCCAATGCCAGAGACCCAGCCCTGGGGATGAGACCCAGTGGGGAAGACCAGACAGAGGCTGTGGCTGTGCCCACATAGGAGCCACAGGGCATGTGGGTCATTCTGTTGGAGGATCAGAAGCCAGTCTGCCAACAGAATTTCAGGCATGAGAGCAATGTCCACCCTGGCATTAGGTCCTGAGGTGACTCAGAGGAGACAGGGAAAAGGGGAAAGAGAGAGGCCAGGGAGGCAGGGAGGAGAGCGGGGAACCCTCATAAACCATGGGGAGGAAAGGCACCCATTGTCAGGGTGTGCCAATGTGTGGGGATCTATCCACCTCTTCCATCCAATCTCCTCTTGGAAAGCAGAGGCCCAGGTGTCTAGAGAGCACTAGAGCACTAGCCTCTATATTTCTAAGACTTTTGCTGGTACAGATACTCAGCCACAGTGTACCCAGGATATAATGTCCTGGCCCCTCTGGCACCAAAAGGCAGGTGAGGCCCCAGCTGGACCCAGAATTTACCAGTGTCAACCAAAAAGGCCCGCAGTCATTTTTAACTGCTAAAATGTGACCCACTTCTTATTTTCTTTTCTTTTCTTTTCTTTTTCTTTTTTTTTTGGTACTGGGGATTGAACTCAGGGGCACTCGACCACTGAGCCACATCCCCAGCCCTATTTTGTGTTTTATGTAGAGACAGGGTCTCACTGAGTCACTTAGCGCCTCGCCATTGCTGAGGCTGGCTTTGAACTTGCGATTCTCCTGTCTCAGCCTCCCTAAGTGCTGGGATTACAGGCTTGAGCCACCGCGCCCAGGCTCCACTTCTTATTTTCAATAGAACTGAAAAATACTCACATTATGTATCCATTTATGAAATCCATTTTCATGATGTTTAATATTTTTGATTTATTGAATCTTCACTTCACTTGACTTTTATTGGCCACCCTCCCCCCTCCACACTAGCTGCAAGGGCTTCATGTATATGAACTCAGCCAGGAGTGATCATAGCATCCCAGGCAGCGAGTGGGGGGAGGCTCAGCACCAGCCAGGATGGAGAGTGTCTCCTGGGCAGCGATGGACAAGGGCTCCAGCCAGCCAGGGTGGCCTTACCTTAGCACACCAATGGGGGAGGACATTTAGAGGGCACACTGGGAGCCACAGCGGGTGCCACAGGACTTTCCCCCAGTGCAGGACCATGACCCAGTTCCAGCTCCCAGGTAGGCAGCCCTTTAGGCTCATGTGTGATGAGACTTAAGCTCATCTAGGGTCCCCAGAGATGGTCCCCAGAACAGAGATGAGCAGTGCAGGACTAACATCCCCATAGCTCTGGAAGATTCTCCACCAGCCATCTATGAAATGGATTTTTAGCTGTGCTCTATCGCAGCCAAGTTACCTTGGGCAAGTCACTTGGTTTCTCCAAGTTTCCATTTCTGTAAGACAGGCTTCGTGGCGTGCCTTTGAAAAGGTTAACATGAGGACTCAAGGAGATGACATAGGTACAGCTCCTAACGCAACGCCTGACCCTTGGTAAGGGTTCAACAGACATGCATTCACTCTCCTCCTTGCCTCAAGCCCCAGGGTACCAGGGCCACAACCCAGCCAGGTACTCCCACGTCACTTTCCACTGCCCTGGCCTGGCTCCACAGACACTCAAGCATGCTCGGTTCACTGCCAGTTGGCAGTAGCCTGTGAGTGAGGAAGAGAATCCTCCCTGGTTGGGGAAGTAGTGCTCACAGTAAGAGCCAGCCCCAGCCACACCCCAGCTGGAAACAACTGACTGTGGCCTCTGCAGAGGGAAGCCCAGGGAGGCCATTCCCCTCTCCTCCCCCACTTCCCTGCCACCAGAGGCAGGATATTGTCTGGGTTGAGTGCTCTATATGACTCTGGGACCCTGGGGACCTCGCCTACTTGCCTGTAAAGGTCCCCAGTGGCCTGCTCGGCACCTGTCCTGGGGACTTCTGAGGCTTGTGTTACCAACAATAGTTTCAAATCCCTGATTTAAATGCTACAGCAGGGAGAATCAATAACCATTGGCAGCTGAGCCTCTAATAAGTATAATAATCGCCATTAATGGAAAGAGTGGGGGAGTGTGTGGGGCTGGTAATATAGTGATTATATTAATCTGCCTCCATTGCAAGCTGCATCCGCCTGCTCTTGGCGTGCCTGTCGCCTGGAGCCCATCAGGAGGCACAGGGGCCGCCAGCCAAAGCAGCCAGCGGGGCTTCACCCCACTCCAGCCTCTGCACTTCCACAGCCCCCACGCTCTCTTCTCTCACCAGTGTCGATGCAAGTTCCCTGCCTAGATGGGAGGAGGCAAGGGGGGTGCTCCATGCTCCAGGCACCTGAGGAGTTGAGTCTGGTGTTCAGGCTTCAAGGGTTTCTCGCTTATTGAATGTCACTGAATAGAAATTTGCATAGGCTTAGGTATACCAGGCGTGACATCCGGGCATTTTGCAGCTGGAAACTCATTAGACCCTCATAGCAACCCATAGGTAGATGTTATTATCCTCACTGTACAGATGAGAAACTGAGTCACAGTGGGTTACATCATTCACTGAAGTTATCTACACCTTAAGTTCAAGATTCTGGACTTCAACTATGTGGTCCACCTTTACTGTCTGTGCACTTATCTCTGTTTTATTTTTTTCCACTTCTTTCCTAAACTGCTTCTGTAACCCCTATACCTGGCATATGGTAGACACTCAATAAACAGGATTGTGTGGAGCACCGGGCTATCCCCGCTCCTTCTTTTTTATTTTTATTTTTTTCAGCACTAAGGACTGAACCCAGGGGTGCTCTGCCACTGAGCTGCATCCCCAGCCCTTTTTATTTTTTATTTTGAGACAGGGTCTTGCTAATCTACCTAGGCTGGCCTCAAATTTGTGATCCTCCTGCCTCAGCCTCCCAAGTCACTGGGATTATAGGCATATGCCACAATGAGCAGCTGGTCCCACCCCCATTTATGACAAGCACAACTCCCACTTCCCGTATTGGAGCCCCAGCCTAGTCTGAGGATGTTTTAAAACATTTTTCCCAATAAGAATTATTAAGCATGGAAGCGATCCAGGCCTGTGGAAGAGTACTCCTTTTCCCTTTCACCACAGTTTGACTTAGTCTTCAACACAAAGCATGCCCTATTTATGGCTACAGGGATATGACACCAGCTGAGAAGCCACTCTCCCCAGGGCTTCTCTGGTGCTGCACTTGGTTGACCACTCCATGGGTCTTAGCTCCTCTCAGTCTAAAAGCAAGAGAGCTGGTTTGCTCCACCACCACCTTCCCAAAAGTTTTCTTGGAAATGGGGATAAATCTGAGGGAGGAATCGAGCGTGGTGGCGCATTCCTGTAATCCCAGCAGCTTGAAAGGCTGAGGCAGGAGGATTGTGAGTTCAAAGCCAGCCTCTGCAAAACGTGAGGCGCTAAGCAACTCAGTGAGACTGTCTCTAAATAGAATACAAAATGAAGCTGGGGATGTGGCTCAGTGGTCGGGTGTCTCTGAGTTCAATCCCTGGTAACCCTCCCCCCAAAAAATCTGAGGGAGGAGTGCATTAGAAGTAGCGATGCCCACACCATCTGCCTGGGACCCAACCATCTTTCCATCAGAGAAAACCAACCCCAGCCCACAAAATCATAGCACATGAGGTATCAGTCTGTTATCTCAGAGAGTATAATGGGTTCCCCAAGAACTGCAAGCCCCCAGCTCAAATCAATATTGAAAGCAAGTCAGTGCCTGTGGCTCTTTTTTATCCCACCTTGTATTCTGTACTTAGCACAGTGTCCAATGCATATATATTGTTTCATTATACAAATAAACAACAAACAAATGCATATTCTGCTTGGTCTCATTCACCATCTCATATTCCAAACTCCACATAAGTTCTATTTCAATAAATTGGGTTTTAGAAAAAAGAAGAATTTAGTATCTTTTTAGTGCTATGGTGTTTTTTTTTTTTAAATATCTTTTTTAGTTGTTGATGGACTTTTATTTTTTATTTATTTATATGTGGTGCTGAGGATCGAACCCAGTGCCTCACGCATGCTAGGCAAGCGCTCTACCACTGAGCCACCACCCCAGCCCCGCTATGGTGTTTTTGTTTTTGTTTTTTGTTTGTTTTGCAGTGCTGGAGATTCAAGACCTTTGGATTTGCTAGGCAAGCATTCTACCACCAAGCTACTCCAGCTCAATGAATAGTTTTAAAATTATATAAACTATACATAATATAAAATTTACCATTTTAACAAATTTTAATGATACAATTTAGCAGCATTAAGTACATTTATGTGGACCGGGGATATAGCTCAGTTGGTAGAGTGCTTGCCTCTCATGATAAGGCCCTAGGTTCAATCCCCAGCACCACACACACAAAAAGTACATTTGTGTGGTTATATAACCATCTCCACCATTCACTTTCAGAACTCTTCTTATCTTGCAAAACTGGAACTCTGTACCCATTAAACAGAGAACTACCTGTTCTCCTGGCCTTAACAACCACTGTTCTACTTTCTGTCTCTTCTCTAGCTACTTCAAAAGTTTGGGGAGGTGGCTCTCTCATAATTCAATTAACTATTATTTTAGGATTGATTTTAAATTATTTCCAATCTTTCCTTATTATCAGTAATGCAGCAACAAAATTTTTTTTTTTTTTTGAAGTAGGATCTTGCTATGTTTCCCGGGTTGGCTTTGAACTCTTGGACTCAAGTGATCTTCCTGCCCCACCCTCCTGAAGAGCTGGGACTACAGTCACACACCACTACCTCAGTTTATCAAATGCATTTATGCAACAAGTTTTTTTGTATATGTAGGATTATTTCCTTGGGATTAATTATCAGAATCAAGAATTACTGGATTGGGGATGTGGCTCAGGGATAGAGTGCTTACTTGGCAGGCCCAAAGCCCTGGATTCAAACCCTAGAACTCAAAAAAATTTTTACTAGGAAAAAAATAAACATTTTTAGGTTTGTGATACATATTGTCAATTAGCTATCCTAAATGATGTTAGCAATTTGTATATTTTATCTAAAACTTTATTTTAGGAATGCATGAAGATATCCATTTCACTGTGCACTTACTACCAATAAATTTTTTTAAAATGCTTTGCTAATTTGTTAAGCAAAAATCTATATGTCATTGTTAGACTAAAAATACATTGTAGCAACTGGGTTTGGTGGAAAGAGTGCTGAACTTGAACTTGGGTCTATTTTCAGAAGGTGAGTATAGAGCAGAATGTACCCTGAACTGGAAGGAAAACAAATAGCTGCTGCGCTTTTGGAGCAGTAGACCTAAGCGGGGTAGGAAGAGGATGAGGCCAACCTCTGTATACTGAGCTCTGCTTGAGAGACTGGGAGTCAAGGCCAGATAGACAGTCCATCTACTCACGATCAAATTGACCTCTCTAAAAGACTCATTTTTAGAAAAGAGAAAACACCAAGGATGAGAACTAGAAATAGCTTTTGTAAGGCCCTATAACTCATCAGTAAGGTCAACCAAGATACAGAGACCACCAGCATCAGAAAGTGCTGAGAACTTTATAGAGGGCATCTCACTCACTCCTCCCCTTTCCAAGTCCCCAGGAGCTGGGCCCATTTGGTCCATTGGTATAGACTTCTCACCATCACAGAACCCAGATGCACAAGGGGACAGCCTGCCTCTGCACTTGACCCTGAGGCCCACCTGCCTGCCCCAGTATGTGTCACGGCACCAGGCATCCCCTTGCAGACAACACAGGGGGAAAAGAATTTCCCTTTGCTCCATGCTGGATCCTCTTCTTGGAGCACATTTCTATATACCCCAGACTTTTTGTGGCTTAGCATACCGGTTCATCATGATCAGCTCCAAATCAGCTCTGACTCTCTGCATCTCCATCCCACCTTATATGGGCTATAGATATCCCTCTTTTTTTTTTTTTTTTTTGGTACTAGGGATTGAACTCAGGGACACATGACCACTGAGCCACATCCTCAGCCTTTATTTTGTAGTTTAGAGACAGAGTCTCACTGAGTTACTTAGTGCCTCCCTTTTTGCTGAGGTTGGCTTTGAACTATTAATTCTCCTGACTCAGCCTCCCTAGCCACTGGGATTATAGGCGTGCGCCAAAGCACCCAGCTCCACATTTTTTTTATTGGTGCATTATAGTTGAACATGCTAATGAGATTTGTTGTTACATATCTGTACATGCACATAATACATGATATAACAATATAGTTGGCCAATATCACTCCCCAGCACCTCTTTCCTTTTTTGTTTTAAGCGTTTTTTGAAACAGTGATTTATTTTCTATTTCTTGTGGTACTGGGGATCAAACCCAGGGCCTCATGCATGCTAGGTAAGTGCTTTAGCACTGAGCTACACCTTCAGCCTTTTTCAAATTTTTGAGACAAGATTTCTTTTAAGTTGTGCAAGTTGGCCTTCAACTTGTGATACTCCTGCCTTGGTCTGGAGAATAGAGATTACAGGCCTGTGCCACCATGCCTCTAGCTGGAAGTAATTTTTTAAATGTACAGCCAATAAAAACTATGGTGGCAGTTCAACAGCATTTGTATTTAAAAATTGTATCAATTTAGGGGCTGGGATTGTAGCTCAGTGGTAGAGCACTTGCCTCGCATGCGTGGGGCCCTGGGTTCGATCCTCAGCACCACATACAAAGCAATAAAAAAATAAAGATATTGTGTCCATCTACAACTAAAAAAAAATTGTATCAATTTATTATAAGAGTTAACTGGGTTTCATTGTGACAATTTCATACATGCATATCATATATTTGGATTATATCCATCTATTACTGTCTTACCATAACCCCCTTTTAGCTTGTGGCCCCCTTTTACTTTATATTGTGTATTTATTTTGAATATATATTATAATATACCCTATTTTATTTTACTTTATTTTATTTTTTTTTTGGTACTGGGGATTGAACCCAGGGGTTGTCACTGAGCTACAGCCTTAGCCTTCTTTTGTTTATTTTGAGACAGAGTCTCACCAAGTTTCCCAGGCTGACTTTGAATTTTGTGATCCTCCTGCTTTAGCCTCCAAGTCGCTGGGATTGCAGGCATGTGCCCCCATACTTGGTCATACCACATTTTCTTTGTTGATTCATCTATGGATGAGCATCTACACTGTTTATGTAACTTAGCTATTGTGAAGTGATAAACATGGGTACACAGGTATCTCTAAAGCATGCTGACTTTGATTGTTTCAGATATATGCCCAATCATGTGTACAGCAGGACCATATGGTAGTTTTATTTTTAGTTTTTGTTCCTATAGTTTTGGAGATAGAACTCAACTACCACTGAGCTACATCCCCAGCCCTATTTTGTATTTTATTTAGAGACAGGGTCTCACTGAATTATTGCTTAGCACCTGGCTTTTGCTGAGGCTGGCTTTGAACTTGCAATCCTCCTGCCTCAGCCTCTGGAGCTGCTGCGATTACAGGCATGTACCCAGACCTTAGATTTTTTTATTTTGAGACAAAGTCTTGCTAAGTTCCCCAGACTAGCCTCAAACTTGCAATCCTCCTGTCTCAGCCTTCCAAATTGCTGGGACTGCAGGTGTGGCCCATCATGCTTGGTTTATTTTTAGTTTCTGAGCAGCTTCCATAGTTCTCCACAGAGGCTGTACTAATGAACATTCCTGACAACAGTGCATAAGGGTTTCCCCTGCCTCTTTTCTTTACCAGCATTTGTTATTTTTGTTTGTTTGTTTTCTTAACAATAGCCTTTCTGAATGGAGTGAGATGGAATCTCAATCTAGTTTTTTAATTCCATATTTTTAATTGGTGCATTATAATTACACATAATGGGATTTGTTCACATATTTGTACATGCACATGATATAACGATATAATTTGGTCAATATCATTCCACATTATGCAGTTTTTGATCTGCATCACTCTGATGGCTAAAGATATTCTCATATTTATTAGCCATTGTATTTCTTTTGAGACTTGTCCGTTCAGCTCATTTGTCCATTTATTGTTTGGATTACTTTTTTTTTTTTTTTTGGTACCAGGGATTGAACTCAGGGGCATTCGACCACTGAGCCACATCCCCAGCCCTATTTTGTGTTTTTTTTTAAGGGTCTCCCTGAGTTGCTCAGCACCTCACCATTTCTGAGGCTGGCTTTGAACTCGTGATTCTCCTGTCTCAGCCTCCCTAAGTGCTGGGATTACAGTCGTGCGCCCCTGCGCCCAGCTTACTTGTTCTTTTAACAATAAATTTTTTGAGTTCTTTATGTATTGTGGATATCAATCCTCTGTGAGGTAAGTGGCTGGCAAAGATTTTTCTCCCATTCTGTAGGCTGCCTCTTCACTCTGCTATTATTTTCTAAACATGAGATTCCTGTTCAGGATATTGTTGCCTATACCTATACCTTGAACCCTGTGTTTTCCTCTAGTGGCCAAAGTGTCAGGTCCTCCAGGTGTCCTCTCATGTGCTTTAGTGGACACACCTACCACAGCCCTTCTCATATCATATTGTAATTGTTAGGTTACCTGGCAGGTGTCTGAAGATCACAGACTGTGTTTTTATCTCTGCATTCTTTTACTCTCCCATCCCTGGCACACAGTAGGTCACAGTGTCTTGTGAATGAATGCATTCTCTGCCATTCAGATTCAGACTTGTCCACTCTGGAATCCGTGCTGAGGAATTTTCAGCAGAGGTGACAGAGGCCACATGGGAGGCAGCAGGTGAGGTCAGAGCCCTGGATCCTCCTCCTAGGGACAGTTCTACAGTTTTCCACTCTACACCTTCACCTTGAGACTCATAGACCTTCCATAAGGCACAGAGAGTGCTCCAGGGGGAGGCTCTGTGGAGGCAGGAGCTTCAGGCTGGGGAGAGGACAGTAATTAAATTTCTCTGCTAACAAGCTCATCCCGGAACAGCTTCCCCTTCACAATGGTCCTCTGGGAACACAGACCTGGCTGTTTTCTTTCTCTGTTGCCAGAGCTAGTGCCTGACTTGATGGAAAGTTCAGGAGGCCCAGGAAGCTGCTGACAGTTGAAAGGAAAGAGAGCAGTTGTTGGGGTGCTTACAGCTTGGGACTGGTGGTTCTCAGGGGAGACTGGGGAAGCCCCTGGACAAGGGTGGAGGATTCCAGCCTCCCCTTAGGCATGGGCCATTCTCCTGCTATACTCAGTGTGCCAAACACTGCTGGGAACCCCAGCAGAGCAGGCACCTGCAAAAAGATGGACAGAGACTTACTACTTGGTACTCTAGTCAGCATGTATGGGAAAATCAGAACTCTTTTGGCGTTCCTCACTATTATGCTATCTCAAGTTGAAATTTAGGTTATATGGGGCTGTGGGGCAGTTGAGGAAGGCACTACACTACAATCTTTTGAAGGCTCAGGACCTTCTAAATATCTTACTCCAGCTCTGGCAAGCTCCAAGGAGATGCTGAGGAGGGCAGCCCTGGCTTTTGGGGCACATCAAGGAGGACTTCTTAAGAGTGAAGAACACAGACTTGACCTCTTGGTCCCTAGAAGTCAAGTGCCCAGTGAGGCTTAGTTTGCATCTCTCACTTGGCCTGGGTGCTGTTTTTTGTCCTCCCTTCTGGGACTCGATGTCCAAGCCCAGGGGCATCTGGGGGCGGGGTGGCTGCCCTTTGGCCAGCCATAGCCTTGTGGGCTGATGGCAGACAGTCCTATGAACCACTTCTCCCACTTGCTGGCATTTCATCTTTGGAGAGGAAAGTTACCAGAGTGGGTGAGGAAGGATGCCCCAGAGGAGAGTGGGTACTGGGAGGACCTTGCTCCCCCTGGCAAGATCAGTCTTTCACAATACAGTGTTTAAGGATCAGGATGAAAAATTAAAAAGCCAAAATACAAAACCAGCAAGCCAATTACTCTTAAGAAACTTCTTTGAAAGGAAAGGGGGAAAATCAATATTTAATTCAGACCACATTGATTTGCAATTTGGGTACCACAGTCAGCAGTGGATCTCATCCAGATTGCTCCCTGAGAGATTATGGAGTTCTGAGCATTGGATACCAAGAGCCCCGGGGACAGCAGTAATGGGGAAGGGAAGCAGGGGAGTCTGCCTTGGGCCAGACATCGCCCCTGCACCCTTCTCAGACCTCGGACCTCCCCTCCCTGACGACTTGGGGAGACTTCAGCAGGGTCGGGAGAGATGTGAGGAGAATTTAAGTGGTCCCTTCCCGGCCTCAGAGTGGAGCAGCATCTTGATCCTCCCAGAAATAGCTACCTGCGCTTTGCATATACACTGTACACACCACACACACGCACACACACCCCACACACACCACAGCTTATATACACCACATACATATACACCACACATACGTCACATACATAACTCTCACACACCACACAAATACACAGCAAATGTATCACACTCACACACATACTACACACACTCACAACATACACCTCGCTTTCACACCACACAGACCCTTCATCAAAAAAAATAAAACCTTAATGTTTTAGAGAAACTAAAGGAAGTATCTAAGGATAAAAAAAATCATAATATCTATAATTTACTCTAAAATACCTCAGGAAAAAAAGAAGAAGAAAACCAAAAAACCCTAGGAGAGAAACCTCAAAACTTCACTGTCATTCTCTCCCCTTTTCTTTTCTCAGGACTTGTAGCTAATTTAATCTTCTAAAGTCTAGCCTACATCCATGTTGCTGCAAACAATGTACCATTCTGTTCCAGCATTTCCTGGCATGGACATTGGCTGCTCATCCCCCACCCCTGCCTCAATCCCCCCAACACAAGAGAAGGCAGGGACTATAGTCTCAAAGGAAACTTGCAGGTGGCCACAAATAGTGCTGGGGTGTTGTCACTCAGTCAGCCACTCAGCAAATGCAGCCGCACAGCTGCCCTGCTGAGCTGTGGGGGAGAGGAGGGACTGGAATAAGAGAGTATCTGAAAATATGAATTTAGCTGCTCAGCCTTCCCTGCCAGCCTACAGACGAGATGGGAAAATAAGCCTGCAGCACCCAGGATCGGAGAGCTCCAAGGCAGCCATGAGTGGCACTGGCCCAATGATCAGGTCAGTGACTTTTAAAAACCCATTAATTAATTAAAATTTTAAAAACACACAAAATTCTCTTCTAGTCCTTCAGAACTTAGGACAATTTTCAGTGCTCTTTTGTACTTATGACCTTCGTGGTTCTTGTTTGACGTATCTATCTTGAAAGGATTAGGGTTGGAATCATTTGTCCCCATTTTACAGATGAAGACTTTGAGGCCAGGGAAGTTATATAAATGGGCAACATAGAGTACTTGATGGTGGTGCTGGTGGCAGACTCAAGCCACTCCCTACACCACTGTTCTTTCAGAGGTCTTGCCAGTGGAGAGGACTTGAGCATATACCACAAGTGACCCCGCCATTCCTCACCCTCTGGGCCACCTACTCCAGCCTCCCTTCTCTTGGCCCAGCCACAGATGCAGCCAATGTCCACCTGTTCTAGTCTCAGGACTGCTCTGAAAGGCCCAGAGATCTCTGCCTCTGAGCTCCTCCTTTGTGCAAGGATAGGGTAGGTGCCTTTCTATGGGAATATATGTGGTGGCAACAGGGTCTGGATTCCAGAAGCCTAGCTTCCCAATCTGGCCTCATGGAGGGGACATCCAAGTGGCACTTTTACTGTGAAGTCCCAGGAGCCCTCTTAGCCCCCTAGATTTTTCTCAGCTCTCCTTTCTGGCCTCTGGAATGTGCAGGAGACTCAGTCTGCCTGCTTACTCCTTGAAAAGCTACCACCATGGGTACGTCCTTTAGGGTCCTCCTCTTTCTGTGCGGTAAGAGGCTCCTTCCTCCGTTTCTGTCTCTTTGCTGCCCCAAACTGTGCAGACAGGCAATTTTCTATATGGGAATTTACTGCTCTTCACTCAAGAGTGGATTGGAGACAGCAAAATTATTAAGCACATGGAAAGGACAAAGCTTCTGAAGTTTGCAAACTTTATAGTCTAGTCTTGGTCTGTCCTGTGTAATGTTCTTCTCTGAGATGGTGAGAAAATACAGTGTGTCCCATTGGTTTCCATCATCTCATTGGATTCCCCCAAGTGAGCTCTGAGACCCTCCCACCTTCGACCATCCCCATGTGAGCCTTGGCCACGCAGCTGCATTTCCTTCTCCTGTCCCCCCTTCTAAGGCAGAGTGGTTCCTGTCCTCTGGGTGACACCAGTTCATGAGCTCTTTGACCTACCCTCAAAAGATGCTTTGTCAGCATTTCCACACTGGCTGTGTGAATTTGGCCAAACTTCTCACCTCTCTAAACCCCAAGTTCTTTATGAGTAAAAGGAGACCCAAAATACTTCCTTCCTGGGGTTGAGATAATGGATTTGAAAGTGCCTTATACATTACGAAGGCCAATTTTATTGTGAGCTATTTATTGTAGCTAAATTTTAAATAAAGGTCAATACTTCTCATTAACAGCTATAATTTATTAAGTGCCAACTAAGTGCTGGTACTATATTTAGTACTTTAAATGCATTATTTCCAATACTTGCAAAAATCAGTAAGGAAGACATTGACCCCATTTGTAAGTAAGTTGTCTAAAGCATTCTATGTGGTAGAATGTAGATCCTAGATCTATCTGCTTGCACAATTTATATATATATTTTTTTCCTACCACAATGTATCTTGTAAATAACCCCCTATAACATACACATGCTTCTAAGACTGTACTTGTCATATGGCATTTTTAATTTGCTTGCTTATAGGTTTTTTCCTCAGAGACCATGAACTTGTGAATGACTGAGACTGTACATCTTGGTCATTTTTTGTGGCCTCAGCTCCTGCCTCAGTTTACTGACTGATCACATGAATAAGGTTGCTCACTGGGTCCCATTCCCTCCCCACCTCTTTAGAAGCCCAGTGTGGGCGGGAAGGAACAGAGCTTTCAAGCCCTCTGCAGTTCTCCACCACCAAGGGGGCTCTAAATCCAGGAGCTGTCCCCAGAAGCCTGCCTCTTCCCAAAGTTCCAAGAGCTCATACATATTCATAATGGGAGAAACTGCTGAGAGGAGATATTTATTTTGTTTATTAAACTAGCATCTTGGTAAATTTATAGCAGAAAATGAATAGTCTATTTCCTCTTGTGCATTCATAGTCTGAGAGTTGTATCGATGGTGCCTACTAGACTGGCAGGAGGAGGGAGCAAAAAGATGTGGGTCTTCGCTGACCAGAGTTACCCCACAGAGATGGGGATGCACAAGTGTTCCCAGCGCCACCCCACCCCCACCACCACCCCCGAACTCCCAACCCCCCACCCCCTGCACGAAAAGAAAGATGATGCCCACAGGGATTTGGGAGGCTCAATAAATACCACTCCTCTTTTCTCTACCCATTGTGGGGGAAAGAAAGTGAGACCTGGGAATTACAGAGATGGAAAATTTAAACAAACTATTTAGGGTGCTTATTAGGATCTCTTTCCTCTGGTATCAAGTTTATCTCTTTTTAAGAATTACCCCAAATTATCAAAACCTTGGACATGTGCAAAAAAGATGGCTGTTTGTCTCCTCCATGTTATAATGAACAATTGTCTAACAGGCCACCAAGATGTCTTTCCTTCTCTAGGAGAAAGGAATATTTGCTTCACTTCATATTGCCCATGTATTAGGGCCCAGATTCATTAACATTTGTTAATGTTACATGTTAATTTGTACAGTCTTGTCTGGTAGAAATGCAAATGATTTCTGTTTGGTAGGAAAGATAATTGCAAATGCTACAGTTTTATTGCACTGTAGGATATTAACTGGATGTTGCATCTAATTTAATAAACTTATTTCTGCATTCCTTTCCTGGTTAACTATTTAAATCTGTTCATTAAATGCTCTTAAGAACAAGCTTTAACAAACCGCTGGTTCCCTTGTTAATGAGTTCAACAGATCCTTGACACATGTTCACTCTATAGTTGTATAGAAGCAATTTTGTTGCTGTTTTGTTTGTTTGTTTGTGGTACTGGGGATTGACTCCTTGCACATGTTAGGCAAGTGCTTTACCATTGCCCTGGAAGTAATGTTTTCAACTTCTTTGAAAAGTATGGTTTGAGCCAGGCATTGTGGAGCACGCCTATAATCCCAGCTACTTGGGAGGCTGAGACAGGAGTTTCACAAGGTTGAGGTCAGCCTGGACAATTTAGTGAGATCCTGTCTAAAAATAAAATAAAAAGGGTGAGGTGTGTAGCTCAGTGGTAGAATGTTTGCCTAGCATGTTCAAGGCTCTGAGTTTAATCATCAGTACCACTAAAAAAAGTCATGTAACTGGGCACAGTGGTGTGCACCTGTATTTCAAGCAACTCAGAAGACTGGGGCAGGAAGATCAAAAGTTGGAGACCAGCCTCAGCAACTTAGGAAAACCTTTGTCTTAAAATAAAAAATAAAAAGGGCTCTGGATGTGGCTCAGTTTTCCAGCACTCCTGGGTTCATTCTCCAGTACTGGAGAAAGAGAGGGAGAATTGTAATTTGACCCACTTCCAACCCCAAACAGCAAGCCTGTTCCAGAGAGCCAGAACATGCTCTGTTAAGCTGACCACACCACAGCAGGAGAAGCTGAGACTGCAGATTGCAAGGTGAAACCCATCAGGGGCTCACCACATACACTCAGCACCTTCTTCCACATCACTAATCAATGAAGTCACACTCCTTTCTCCTCAGGTAGAGCGAGAGAGGGGCTGGGGCAAGAGACCAAGAGTATTACCCTAGACACATCCTTTCTCATGGAAACAGAATGAGTAGAAAATGTGTCCCCACCTATCATGGCCCAGCATGAGAAGCAGTGACAAGTCCAGTGGGCAGCTGGTCACTTGACTGGTGGCCAATGGGAGGAAATGAGCAATATACATTTACTGGAGTGGTCACTAGGACAACTCCAAGGATACAGCCAATGACTACTAGGGCTCCAATAGCTTAGAAAGTGAGCCTTCTGTAACCCAACACTGGGCAGGCCCAGGGTACTAGGAGCACCTGGAGGTTCAGGAAGGGAACCATTTCTTTGCACATCATGGGCACCTGACCATCCTTAACCGCATCCTTCCCTGTGGCATTGGTTGGGTTATTCTTGGGTCCTGGAAACTCTAAATATGATATGGATTGCTGGAGAATTAGCACAGCCACATCTCAGATGACTGTGATCTTTAATTCAGGACAAGAAGGCGGCTGCATCTCAGCATTAATCAGGGAAGGGGAAGAAAAGAACATTAATTTAGGATCTTTCATGCACTAGATACTGGGTAGATGCTTTTGTATATTTTATATGCTGCAATCCTCATGACAACCCCATGAGTGAGAATTTATTATCTGCTAGATAACATGAAGCTAAAGTCTAGAGAAGCTAAGTGACTTGTACAAAGACACAGAGCTAATTGATAGAGAGATGGATTTAAAATTTCCATCAGTGCCACCAAAGCCTGTGTTTCTAACACCACGCTACTTCACTCCAGTGAGGAATGTATTATCTGTCCACCCAAAGGCCTGCCTGTGAAGCCCCAGTGCCTATCCATGGGGGAACTTCAGCAAGACTCACCTTGTTTCTCTTTCCTCAGGGTTCCTACCTCTGACAGCTCCTGCCATTTTCACGATGAACATGAGAAAAGTCAAATGTGGTCGCAGGAGCCTGATCAATTCCTATTGCTGTTTCTGTTTCTGTTTGAGTTGACTTTGCTTCTTGTCTTGAAAATTCCTCTTAAAAGCTTGCTGCAGTCACAGATTTAATGACTGGGAGCAGGCTGATGTAAGATTGCCATTTGAGAAACTGCAGATGAGGCTGTATCACCTTTTTGACGGCCAAAGGGTCTTAGGTGATAACTCCCTGCTCTCTCTTCTCTTGGCTGACTGATCCATACCTGATGAAAAACTTCTTCTAGATCATTCTATCCACCACAGCCCAGCAAGTGTTATCAATCTCTAGCCAAGAGCCTGAAAATCCTGTTCCAGTCATAGAGATGATGTTCAAGAACACCCCCTCAACTGCCTCAACCCCACCCTCTCAGCCCCCCATTCAGGAGGGAACAAGAAATAGGGGCTGAGACAGGGAGGCTGAGCAGAGGGAGGTTAGTATAGAAAGGGCAGAGGCTCTTTAACTAAGCCCTGCCCCAGGTGGACCACCCAGCCCGCTGAGTAGCTATCACTCAAGCTGGAGCCTTCCGTTATTACATGGGGTTCAACAGTTGAATTGCTAGGTGGCCACAGAATTGGTCAATGTAACATGACCCCCCAAAATTTATTACTTAACAGTAATAAGAAAGTCCCAAGAGTGAGTGACTATTTGTGCTAGAGCAGAGGAAGAAATTACCCAACTGAATAAATTTCAGAGGCACGTGGGAGGCTTGCATTTCGTGATTACAGTCCCGGAGTCCCATGACGACGACATCCAAGTCCTGCCTCACAGGCGCTAAATGTGATCTGTGTTCTGTTCCTTATAAAGACTCTCCCAGCCTACTCGCCCTCCCTGGCACAGGGTTCCAGCCTTCCTGCATAGACAGCCCTTTCCTTATGCCTTATGCACAGAGGTTCAGCAACCAGGGTGGGTCCTTTCCATCCCAGTGCCCCAAGCTCACAGCACAGTCCCAGGTACAAAATGATTCTGTTTGGGTTGACCTCTATCTCCCACACAATTCATGCATTGAACTTGTAAACCACAGTACCTAAGAATGTGACCATATTTGGAGATTGGGTCTTTCAAGAGAAAATGAAGTTAAATGAAGTCATTCAAGCAGGTCCTAAGCCCAGATGACTGGTGTCCTTACGAGAAGAGACACAGACACACACACAGAGGAATGACCCTGTGAAGACACAGGGAGCAGACGGTCATCTACAAGCCAAGAGACAACCCTTAGAAGGAACCAACCCTGCCAACAAATTGATTTTGAACTTCAGCCTCCAGAACTGTGAGAAAATGAATGTCTATTGTTTAAGCCACGCAATCTTTTATGATACTTTTTATAGCAACCCTAACAAACTAATACAATGCCCTCCATTAATATTTGCTCGGTTACTTTTGAATAATACAAATCTTAAGTACTATCTTTTAATGTCTTCCTAATACTTCATCATATGGCTATTTCATATTTTATTAAACTATCTCCTATTGTTAAACTTAAGATTGCTTACAAATTTTCCCTACTATAAAGAATGCTTCTGTGAACATCATTGTTTCTAGAGCTTTTGGTGTTCTGTTGAATTATTTCCTCAGCATAAATTTTCATAAGCAGAATTACTTATCAAAGGGAGCTTGTGGGTAGCTCAGCAGTAGAGTGCTTGCCAAGCGTGTGTAGGTCACCAACACTAAACAAAAAGAAAGAAAGAAGTTCTTGTCAAAGGCATGAACATGAGCTGGGCATGGTGGTGCAAGTTTTAATCCCAGCTATGTGGGTCGAGGCAGGAAGATTGCAAGTTTGAGGCCAGCCTCAGCAACTTAGTGAGATTCATGCTTAAAATGAAATAAAAAGGGCTAGGGATGTAGCTCCATCGTAAAGCACTTGCCTAGCATATGCAAGACCCTGAGTTCATTCCCCGATATTTGGGGGGAAAAAGACATGAACATGTTTATGCTTCTCTGGGACTTTACCCATCTGGTAGATTATCCACACTGAACAAATCCCCCCCATTTCCTGAAAGCCTTCCCAGACTGGGACTTAGCAACTTTATGTCACTGAATTCTGAGCCTAGGATGCTTTTTTCTATGCCATAGCTATGGCTACTGTGCTTCAGGGGTCCTGTCATCCTTACGGCCAATACCAGCTCCCTGCTGAGGCTCTCAAATCCTCTTTCCCCAGTTTGTTTTGCATGGCTCTCATCTTTCCTATCCTTTGTCTTTTTCTGACACACTAATCTCTAGAATGAATAAATCCTCTAGTCCTTAAGCAATTATGTGCCTTAGAGCAGTAGTGGGGGGTAAGAGGCCTGAAGAGGAAGATTCTGGAATTCTTGCTGATAAGAGCATCTCAGGCTGAAATGCTGAAAGAAGGAAAAGAGTTGTCAGCGGATTGTGTCTAAGCTGGCCAAGTGAGTAGCAGTCACTGCAGAGGGATATGAGCATGCTAAGGTGTCCAGGATGCAGGGGGAAAAGGCAGGTGTGATTGACCAGAGTCCAGGGTACCACTGAAGAATGATCTTGAAGGACTTAATATGGCATTTTTCTCCATATCAGGTTAAATTTCTGAAAATAGACTTTGGTTGCTAAAGATAATTACAGTTACACCATAGTTTTGATTTTGAGAAAACATGAAATGTACTAACTATATATTTAATATTAATAAAAAGATAAAATTCTTATAGAAAAAAAAAGAAGAATGATCTCCATGGGAGCCCTGCCAGGCAAGCAGAGGCCAGACAGCTAAGGGTTGGTGCTGCACTAACGAGTTCATATTCTCACTAGAAAGACAGAGGGACCAACAGAAGGATTTGAAACAGGTGAGTGATCAGATTTGGATTTTTGTAGAAGAGCAGCCACGTGGGGGATAAATTAGCAAGGGAAGATAAGAGGAGAAAAATGTCTGAGCCGGGCTCAGTGGCGCAAGCCTGTAACCCCAGCACTTAGGGAGACTGAGACAGGAGGATTGCGAGTTCAAAGCCAGCCTCAGCAACGGCGAGGTGCTAAGCAACTCAGTGAGACCCTGTCTCTACATAGAACACAAAATAGGGCTGGGTGGCTACATGGCTCAGTGGTCGAGTGCCCCTGAGTTCAATCTCCAGTACCAAAAAAAAAAAATGTTTGTTAGGAGGTCATTGTATTTCCCCAGTGGAGAGATGCTGAGGGCCTGGACTGGGATCTTCAGCCTTGTGCATATTTGTGCTATCTCCTCAATGAGCCTAGCTAGCAGAACTCCTGGGGGCTGGGACTGTTTTCTCTCTCTTACATTTCTCCCTGGAAGGTAGCACCACCCTTGGCACACATGCTGTGCAATTAAAAGTTTGTGAGCACCAAATGTGGTGGTCCACACCTGTAACCCCAGTGACTCGGGAGGCTGAGACAGGAGGATTGCAAGTTCAAAGCCAGCCTCAGCAACTTAGTGAGGCCCTAAGCAACTTAGCAAGACCTTGTATCAAAATTAACATAAAAAATGGCTGGGGATGTGGCTCAGTGGTAAGTGCCCTTGGATTTAATACCTGGCGTGCACGCACGGCACACACACACACTGGGAAGAAAAAAAAACAGCTTGTAAACATGCAGATTCCTTTCCAAAGCATTGAGTGGAGGGAGACAAATGCCCACAAGAGAACAAGGGTCCTCTACCTTCAAGGAGCTTCCAGTCTTATGCAAGAGATTTAGAAACAATAGAATATCATCATTCAGAAGGACCTTCAAGATTATCTAATCAAACTTCCTCATTTTACAAATGGAAAAATTGAGTTTTGGAAAAAGAAAGTGATGAGAAACCAGAATCCAGATCCCCTGTCTCCTGGGCAAGAGCAGGAGTTACCTCACAGCATTTTCCTCATAGCAGGACTTGTGGTTCTTGCTCTTGGGAAGCTTCTAGCCAGGCAGGCAAGGTCTCTCCTACAGCTAGCTGCAAGGACAGAGTGTGAGGCACAGGTGCAATCCGAGCATCAGTCCCCAGGTGCAGACAAGCAGCACCGACTGAAGACAGCATGTGAATGGGGGTGAGTGGGGGTTGAACACCTGCTGTGAGCCAAGCTCTGCCATCATGACCTCACCAAAGGTCTCCACCACCTTTCACCATTCATGAATGAGTCCGTCCGGTCATTCGCTCCCACGTAAAAACCTGCAGCTCAGGCAGTGAGAGGCAGAGCCCTGACTCGAACCAGTCATGGCTGCCTGCAAAGACACCAGAGCACCCAGCTGCCTCTGCTAAGGAAGCACAGGGTCTGGAGTGAAGGTACTTGGGGTGGGGACAGGAGATGTGCACATGATGTGGCAAAGGGACGGTGCACCTGGGGATTCGTATCACATCTCTACCCCACCACGTTGTAGCCACGGGACTCTGGCAAATCCCTTAGCTCTTCTCAGCTTCAATTTTCTGTGTAATGAGGTTAAATCCACCCACCTTACAGAGGGGTTAAGAAAGGCTCAAACAAGAGAACATGTGAGAAATCTGTTTGTGAACCAGAAAGTTCTGTCAGTCTTATGGTTTGGATCTGGAATGTGCAGAAGGCTTGGTCCCCAATGCAGCCATGTTCAAAGGGGGACATTTTAGGAAGTGATTGAATTGAGGGCTCTGACCCCATCCGTGGATTAATCCATGGAGGGATTCATAATCTGAAAGGACTATTCAATCCCCAACACCAAAGGGGGGAGGGGAAGAAAACTGGATGAACACACATGTATAGGCCAATCTTTTTTTTTTTTTACAGAATATTCAAAGCAGCCTTTTATTTTTTCCACATTTTTCTTCGTGCATTATAGTTGCACATATTGGTGGGATTTGTTGTCATATATTCATACCTGCACATGATATAACTATAATTTAGCCATATGACTCTCCAGCCTCCCCAGTCACTCCCTGCCTCCTACCCCCTGGTCCCTTTCCTCTACTGACCTCCCTTTGAATTTTAGGCAATCCACCCTGACCTTTGTTTTCCGTTTTCCCCTCTAGTTTTTGCATATGAGAGAAAACATATGACCCTTAACCTTCTAAGTTTGACTTACATCATTTACCATGATGGTCTCTAGTTCCATCCATTTTCCTTCAAATGCCATAATTTTATTTTTCTTTATGTAGGCCAATCTTTTGATTAAAGGTAAGGCCTTTTGGGTTTGCTGGTTAAATTCCAAGGTGATTTTCTTGCATAAACCATGTTAGCAATGAAAAATCAATTATTTCTTCAAATTGGAGTGAGAGCTTAAAGATTTTCAAACAGAAACATGCATAGAAATTATTTTAGATGTTTATGACTTTGTTCTCTCTATTTCACCATTGTCTCTCCCTCATTTAATTTCATGGCAAATTTTGCAGGACTTACTTTCACGAGTATTTCCAAAGACTTCAACCTCATTATATTAGTTAAGGAAACAATATCTTCTCTAACAATCAAAAATAAAAACATGTAATGGTTCAAGAACAACCAGTTTCTTATTCAACAAGTAACAATAAATGTTGACAAGGATGTAGGGGAAAACATTCACTCATACATTGTTGGTGGCACTGCAAATTGGTGCAACCCCTCTGGAAAGCAGTATGGAGAGTCCTCAGAAAACTTGGAATGGAACCACCATTTGACCCAGTTATCCCACTCCTCGGCATATACTCAAAGAACTTAAAATCAACATACTGCAGTAACGCAGCCACATTAATGTTTATAGCAGCTCAATTCACAACAGCCAAGCTATGGAACCAACCTAGGTGCCCTTCAACAGATGAATGGATAAAGAAAATGTGGTATATATACACAATGGAATATTACTCAGCCATAAAGAAGAATAAAATTATGGTATATGCCAGTAAATAGATGGAACTGGAGGCTATCATACTAAGTGAAATAAGCTAATCCCCCAAAACCAAAGGCTGAATGTTCTCCCTGATATGCAGGTGCTGACTCACAATGGGGGCGTGGTGGAGATTCACCAGATTGTTCAGGGAGGAACGAAGCAGGAGTTGGAAATAGGGGAGGATGGGAATAGGAAAGTCGAATGAATCAGACATAACTTTCCTATGTTCATATATGAATCCATGACCAGTGTAACTCCACATCATGTACAACCACAAGAATGGGAAGTTATACTCCATGTATGTATGATATGTCAAAATACACTCTACTGTCACGTATATCTAAAAAAGACAAATTAAAAAAACCTCTCAACATAATTATAACAACAACAACAAATGAAGTTTCTTATTCATGAAAAGCCACAACTGGCGAAAGGCTCTTCTCCACACGTGGTTCAAGGGTGCAGGTGCCTCACTGTCGGGTCTGCAGTCTTCCACGTGTGGATTCCGGGGTGCTGCTTTTGGATGCATCAAGTGAGAAGTGGAGAGGGAGGGGGTTGAAAGCATACCACTCTTTAACTACCTCGGCCTGGAAGTGAGGCTTCTGCTCACACTCCCTTGTTGGGATGTAGAGACATGGTCCCATCCAATGCAAAGCATTCTGGGTACTGTAGTCCAGCTTTACACCCAAACCTAGAGATGGATTTGTGGGGACAGAGCCTGTCTCTGCCATGTCCACTCTCATAGAAAGAGTTCCCTTTGTCTTTGCACTTATATTTTATGGGTTTATTGTGACATTGAGAAACCCTGATTTATATGACATGTGACTAAGTTATATGACTGCAAAAATAAACATATCTCACCAGATATGGTGTGTATAGAAAGTTATTAATATGGGTCCGTCCTTAAGTGAATTAGGGGAGGAGAGCCCATTAGTGAGGAATTTAGGAGACTTTGAAGACAGTAAGCACTCTCAATGTTATTGTTCAGGACCACCTGGTGCACTAATGAAACTTTCGACCCTGTGAGCTTGGAATCTGGCCAGTTCCCACCTTGCAGAGAAAAACAACCTAAGGCCAGTTGCATAACGCTGGACTGCATATTGGGAGGGGTTGCTGTGCCTTTTTAAGTCCTCCAAAGGGGAATGAAATAGAGAAGAAGGAATCCAACTGGAGAGGAAGAAATCCAACTGGAGAAGAAGGAATCCAACCGGAGAAGAAGGAATCCAACTGGAGAGGAAGAAATCCAACCAGAGAAGAAGGAATCTAACTGGAGAAGAAGGAATCCGATGCTTTGAGTGTAGAAGAAGGAACCTGGTGATGAGAAGAAGGAACCTGATATGTGAAGAAAGAATCTGACTCTCACCTATGTGCTTACCCTGCCCTCGGTGTTGCTCTTTTTACCCAAGGATAGGTGTTGAAGGTGATGATGATGCTTTGAGGAGAAAGACTCTCACCTATGTGTTTACCCCATTCTTGGTGTTGCTTATTGTACTCAAGGCTGGGTGTTGAAGATGATGATAATGCTTTGAGTGTACTTGCAAACCCGTGTTGTGTTATCCGGTGTTGATTGGTGAGTGCTTATTGGGCTGGAGCTGCTCTTTCTTTTCTTCTATATTATTGATTCATTATATACAATATTCAATATTGCAAAGTATAACTGTTGCTTGCTTATTATTATATTATCTCATATTAAAGCTTATAAAACCCATCCTGTTGTGAGGCTGATGATTCACTCCACGAATCTGCTGTAGATAAATTAGTCTGAGATCCAGACCAAGACATGGTGGCACACACCTATAATCCTGGCAACTTGGGATGCTGAGACAGGAGGCTGGCAAATTGGAGGCCAGCTTGAGCAATTTAGCAGACCCTATCTCAAAAAAAAAAAAAAAAAAGAATTGGACATATAAATTAGTGTGGAGCCAATTAGCCCAGTACACAAGTAGTGTAGAGTCCCCCTGGGCTCAATCCCCAGTATAAAAAAAAAAAAAAAAAGGAACATTCCAAGGTCCAGCGACAAAAGCAGCTTGGTCAATATAGCAGTTGATGAGACAGTGTGCAAGCATCCTCCAGAGTGGCCAACCTTGAGCATTTTGTGTGTCGTTGACATCACTCTGGTGTTCTGTACAGGAAATAGAGTACCTCAGTTAAATGGATGAGTGAGTTGATTTAGTGAAGTTCTTTTAAGAGATTCCCCTCCCTCTCCTCATAGAGTTGTTAAGGCAATTAACAAGAAAATCCACATAAGTTGTTTCTGATCACCTTGTATCAATAGTCAACCTTGGCCGGGCACAGTGGCATACGCCTGTAATCCCAGTGGCTTGGGAGGCTGAGGCAGGAGGATTGCGAGTTCAAAGCCAGCCTCAGCAACTTAGCAAATCAGCAAGACTCTGTCTCTAAATAAAGCACACACAAAAAAGGCTGGGGATGCAGCTCAGTGGTTAAGTGCTTCTGGGTTCAATCCCCAGTACCACAAATAAATTAAAGAGTCCACCTCAGGACTATTAACAGTCTGCTTTGAATAACTCTTTGTTGTGGAGAGTGTCTTGTATATGGCGGGATGCTCAGCAGCAGCCCTTGTCTGAAGCCTACTGGATGCCAGCAAGGGCCCCCTAGCTGTGACAACCATGTGTCCCCAGACAGGACGGATGTCTCCTGGTCCTGAAGTCTCCACCCAGGCTTGTGATCCACTACTTTGTAGTGTGCCAGGCACTTATTGGTAATTAATATCTGGCATCTCTCCCCTCTGCACCCACCACCTCCATACCTCCCACCTTGGCAATTTGACCATGACTCCTTAAGATTAATACCCCTGTGGACTCAAAAAATAATATATTGAATTCTCTTGGCATCTAATTGCTCATACATGGGTGCTAGAAAATAAGATTGACCTCTGGAGTTCAAATAGTCAAACTCAGACACAGTAAATGTGGGAATACACTGAGATGTTTTCTGGAAAGTGTGACTGAAGAGTTTGGAAACGCCTTAGACTCCAGTAAAAGTAAACTGGGTGCAATTTCAGGAAGATGTAATTGTGATTTGTTGAGTGTAAACTTAATCAGTTGCACCCTGTTTAAAGAAAGACTGTTGAACAGAAGCAGGAAATGACCAAGCTTTGTTTTGTTTTGGTTTTTGGTTTTCATTTTATTTTGTTTTGCTTCTATAAACTGCTAAAGGAAATACCTGGATGCCAGTAACAGAGCTCTCACTGCAACAGCAAAACTATATGTTGTACCCACAAGTAACTTATGGTTGTACATCTGTGTTTATGTAAGATGAATTCCTAAAAATAGAAACAAAAGACAATACATGTGACATACACATTGCCGTCTGAAAACTCGATGCTAATTTGTATTTCCACTCCCACCAAGGATATATGTGTGTGCCTATTTCCCCAAAGCCTCAAAAAACACATTACTTCACATTTTAACTTTCACCAGTGTGATGGGTAGAAAAGAGTCAATCAGTCTCATTCTAGTTTGCTGGTAAGATATGTTTCCAACTTGTTTGTATTCTCTTATAAATTACCATCGAAAATAGATTTTTATTAATTTGTAGAAAATTTTTATAACTCATAGTAATCTATTCTGTATTCTATATGTTCCAAATATTTTCTTCTAGTCTGTTACTTATCTTTTGCTTGTTTTGTTTTTTTGTTTTTTTGGTTTTTTTTTTGCAGGAGTGGGTATTTATTTTTATTTTTATTATTTATTTATTTATTTGTTCTATTTAGGTTTACATGATAGCAGAGTGCAATTCACTGTACACAGATGGAACACAACTTTTCATTTCTCTGGTTGTATGTGATGTAGAATCACAACATACGTGCAGTCATACATAAAGTTAGGGCTATGATGTCCATCATATTCCACCATCTTTACTGTCCC
>PVHX01007364.1:0-91947 GCA_004024805.1 Geosciurus inauris | reverse complement strand
AGGATGTTGGATAAGAGCAGACCATTAAACCACAGTTACCTGAGTTCAGGTCCCAGAACTCTTTTAGGTTCAAGATATTAAGCATTTTACAAAAGTGTCAATAAGTGCCTCTTCATTCCCATTTATAAAATGTGACTGTGATAATATTATGAATATATGTGTATTAGAATTATTAGGATTAAGTAAATAGCATAGATAAAACTATGTATGCCACCTTGCATAGGTTAAGTACTACATAAGTGCTAACACATTTTAATAGTCTAGTATATCTAGAGTAAGAACATTTACTTCTCATTGATATATATATATGCACACGCATACACAGGCAAACACACATATATACGTATATCTCTCTCTCTCTCTCTATATATATATACATGTATACAAACATATGCATAGTTATAAACCATAACAATTGCTCTAGGTGAAAAGTCATTGTGCCATAGACAATATAGCAAGAAAACCTAAACCAGGCCAGGTACACAAGTGAGAGATTTTCAAGGCATGACTCTCAAAGTGATAGGACTGGGTATGTAGCTAAAGGCTAAAATGCTTGTCCTGGGCTCAATCTCCATCACCATAAAAAGAAAAAAAAAAGGGAAAATGAGTGATTGATGAGTAAATGATAATGTGTCCAAGCAGTGAGAAAGATACTGGCAGAGATCCCATGAGGAAGAAAGAATAACTTGCTCAGAAAATATAAGAGGTCCAATGTGTTTGAATTTAAAGATGAAAGAGGAACTGACAAGAGCTAATCAAAGATATTACAAGGCCATGTAGACCACATTACAAGTGTGATTTTTATTCCAATAACAAGGAGTATCCATTAAGTAGTGGTTAAATTAATCAGCTATGTGGCCAACATGTTTGTAGCCAACAGTTTCTGTTACATCAGATTGCTATATTTTCTCAAGTGGCTTTGGAATTATTTTTTTGTTTGTTCTTCACCTTTATGGACTGAATTGTGCTATCATCTTCTATTCCCTATCCCTACTCATATGTTGACTAGCCCCCAATACCATAGAGAGTGACCATAATGGAGTTATAGCCTTTAAAGAGGTAATTAAGTTAAAATGAAGCCATTAGGGAATGCTCTAATCCAATCTAATGGATATCTTTATTAAAACAGGATATTAAGACATAAGAGAGACATACAGGGTATGCACACACACAGAAAAGTCCCTTTGAGGACCCAGTGAGAAGGTGACCATCAACAAGCCAAAGAGAAAGGGCTTCAAAGAAACCAAATATGTCAACATCTAGATCTAGGACTTTCTGAACTATGACTATTTATTTAAACAAATAAATTTCTGTGTTTTAAGCCACCCATATGTGGTGTTTATGTTTTGGCATCCCTAGCAACCTAATACACCCCATCTCCACCTTCCTTTTCTAGTTGTCAATTTTAAGTCTACAGTTCTGCAACTGAGGATTGTCATGACAAGCCATTTGATTCTGGAAAATAATGAGTTATTATTATTTTAGGAGCACTCTAACATGCCATTTCCTGCAGGGTGTTGGTTACTGCTAAAATAAACTCATTTGGGGGAATAAACATTACTGTAGGATGGAGTTTTGTGACTTTTATTTTAGCAAAGCTCATAGTGACTTCGTGGAAGTCAGACAGGCCTGACTAATAGTTGCACCATCCGCAGCTCTGCAGTTGGTGCACTGGGATGGTTTTAATAATTCCTAGCATGACTCTTTCAATAATTAATGCTTCGGTTGTTTTAAATGTTTCAATATAAAAAAGAATCCCTCAAATGCAGTGTCAGATCTCCAAGTTATAACACAAAATAGATGTTTTGTAGTAATTTGCATGGAATTAATTCCATCCCAGGATTCTGATAAAAATTAGAAACCATTTAAAGGCAGAGTTCTGGTAGTTTATGTGTCACTAGACTCCCTCTATGGAACCATTTCCTTGTAAATTTTTGTAGTCCATTTGCATTCTGTACATACGCAGTCTCTTGATGGCTCTGATGGTTCTTAATTGCATTTCTCATAGGCGGTCCCGGTGGTAGGTTTGTTTCAACTAACAACTAGTAGTGATATGCCATCTCGGCTAAAGCAACTAGTCTCAATTTAATTATTTACAACAAATGTTTTTCTAGCTCCTTTTTCTAAGAGAATGTGAAAGTGCGTTACTTGATTAATTAATAGACCATGTCGGTAAATGAAGCACACTTTTATTTGAACAAGAGGTTTTTTTTTAAATTTCTTATTTATGTATTTATTTTTTTAACCTCAGATGCCCAGGGTGGAGTTATTCACACTTCTCTACTTCCTAGAACAACAGCACTGATCTGCCAAAGAACCTCTGCATTTATTTGTGTGTTCATTCTTTATTTTTCTTTGTCATTCTCATTTTTCTTCCCTCTAAGGCTATATTCCAAATATGATTTTTAAAATATTCTTGTATTTGTTTTGGTTCTCATAAAATATGTACACATATTTTTGATTTGCACAATTGCTACATAATCTATGAGCTCTATTTTCTTTTTTCAGCATGAAGTTTCTTAGGACTATTTTTCTTTTTAAAAAATGGATGAAATAGTTTACAAGCCCTCGTTTGGAGAAAAAAATGCAAACAACAAAACCTGTATGTTATGTTAAGCTCACTTTTCTTCAACTCTTACTTCTAATTAAGCACATCATGCTACATGTATATAAATAGGTATGCAAATTTAACAGGAAAGCAGCTCAGGCACACTTCACATGGCACACTGAATCCCTGGAGCCTACTGGAAGAGTCATTGGGGAAGAAAAACACATTTCTGATTGAGACTGAAAATGTGATAAAGATAAAAGATGGTTCTTGCCAATCAACATAATGATAGTTCCTCACTTTTAAAATGACTGAATGGATTTGGATATGCGTGTGCTTCTATTGGAGAGTAGATTAGCTAAGCAGCACCTGAGATTTATTCTCTGGCTTCAAAGAAAAATGTAAGTAGCAATAGGGCAGTGAAAATAACTCAGTTATAGGGTTCACTGTCTGCAGAATGGGTATAAATGGGTATTAGACTAAGGGTAACAATAGATAGCTTCTATAGGCGATTCAGGGAACTGGGACCTACACACAGAAGCAGCATATCTTGAGATTTTCTATATGCTTATAGAAAAATAAATGGTCAATGGCTTAGGTAAGATGTTTTGGCTCTGCAGATTAAAACTGCCCATAAGTTGTTTTCTATTTTATGAAATCTGTCCACTAATATGAGCATTCTGTATTTATGTAATTTTCTGTTACTTAAAACTATTAATATAATTTAATGATAAGAATGCTTGTCCTAATTTCAGATATTCTAAGCAGTGTTAGAAGAGAAAGTAATATTTCATTAAATATATTTTCCAGGGAAATTAATGCATTAGTGTCCAAACAATTATGTATTTATAGATAAGTAGTTGAATTCTTTGTGTGTGGTACGGTGTGTTTGGAGCAGAGATTGGAAAACTGTGCTGTGTGAGTTAAAGTTGGTCTGTTTCCTGTGTTGCAAATGGATTTTATCTGAACATGGCAACACTCATTTGCTTACCTATCATCTAGGCTGCTTTTATGTTAAAATTGCAAAGTTGAGTAGTTGTAATAGAGACCATTTGGCTCACAAAACCTAAGATATTTACTTTATTGTTTTTTGTAAGATTGACAATGCTTTTACTAGATAATGCCAAATCAAGTTTCAGAGGGAGTATAAACTAATATGAAGGTGGTAGGCAGAAGACAAAATTTGGAAAGAGGCTAAGCTTACCTCTTAGAATCATATTAAGGGTAAATACTTGAAAGTTATAGAAAATAAAAGGTAGACATCAAGGATGAATAGGAAAAGAAACCAGATACATGTTTGTAGACTAGAAATGATCTGTAAAGATGAGGGCTAAAGTTGATTCTGTAGCTTTCACATAGGGCTTAGTAGATTTTTCTAGCTTTTATATTTTGGTTATTGAAGAGATAAGGATGTAAATGAGTCTGTAAGCAGTTGTGGTTGGGTCCATCCTCCAGATGCAGGTGCTCAGAACAAAGGAATACAGTTAGTATAAGACCAGTTTATTGGCCAGGAGAGTATTGCAGATGGCTAAGGTTATGTTCTATACTCATTTTGCATTTATTATTTGTACATGCCATGTGCTCTTGTGATTACATAGAGAGGGGAACATAACATAGTTCTTTCTCTTATGAAAGAGAGCACAATCATCTTAGAATAAAGGTTTGGTTTGAGAAATATTCTTTTAGAAATTATATTTTCATCTGAAAATAGTATCTGCTGCTTAAAAGATATATGAAGACTTTTAGTAAATTCTCCTGAGATTGTGATGCCACTCTCACCAAATTCTTTTGGTCAAAATTTTAGCTCATTGCTGGGCACAGTGGTGCACATCTGTAATTCCAGTGGGTTGGGAGCTGAAGTAGGAGGAGGACTGAGAGTTCAAAGCCAGCCTCAGCAACTTAGTGAGGTCTTAGGTAATTTAGTGAGACCCTGTCTCAAAATAATACATAAAAAAGGGATGATGATGTAGCTCAGTTGTTAAACTCACTTGGGTTCAATCCCTAATAACAACAACAACAAAAATCCCCAACAACAAAAAACAAAAAACCCACCACCAACAAAACCTTAGCTCATTGCAAACACTGATATTGAGTTGGATAGAATTCAGGTAAATGGAAGCTTCATAACACCAAATATGTGAATCCTAATTATAAACCTGATTGTAAATGTGCCAGTTACAAGTACTAACTGTTCTCAAATGGAAGAGACTGGGAGTATAACTAAGGAGGATAATAATTTATCCCACATTAGTTTCCATTAAAGATAAAACTTATAAAATACTTTTCTCTAAAGTAAAATTGACATGCCTTTAATTAGTGTCAAATGTAAAATCTGAAGTTCTACATTGACATATTATTTTAAAAATATTTTACAATGATATTTTTTAAAGGAAAGGAATATAAAAGAATGAAAATATAATATTTTGAGAAGGAAGTAATCTAACTGAGCATTACATAAGTTTAAGTGCTTACAATGACTATCTTTGGAAAGTAGTTCTAATGTTAAATGCAGAAAAACTGAACACATATCCTAGAAAATGCCTAATTCCCATTAGAAACATCACTGACAGATTTTAACTGGCAACTTTGCAGTTAAACAAATTCTTCTCACTCCTGTGAAACTCTTGTTAAAAGTCTTTCACTCATGACATTTTGTAATCATCTAGATAAACTTCTAGTCAGTATTGGGCTCATATTCATGGCCATCTTACAATTTGGAAACCTGGGTGAATTTGCAGCATTAATTAGAAATATATATTTCTAATTAATTCACATTAATATATATTTAATAATTATGTATTTCTAATTAGAAATGTGTATAATATTTTTATTACTTTGAATGAAAAATGATGTCATAAATTATTGAAAATGTTTCAAAATATTCCTTAGTTTTATTTCACAGAATAATCTTAAGTATTTTTAAAAGTATTTTTAAAATCTTTTAAGTATTTATTTACAATAAAAGTAAGAGAGAAAAAATTATATGGATTTGGAGGGATAGTGGTGCTGGGTATAAAGAATGCTCAATGTATGTGTAATCAGACCCATATTATGGAATGAGGAGACTCTTTTCAGCCACTATTGCTGGAGTTCACTAAAGAAAATGGGCTTGACAATCAGAGCTGAACTGATTGTATGAAAAAGGCTCTAATACCATGATGGTCAGACTGATCATATCCATGGGGAGATTATTCATCATTCATGTTTTAGAACCATGGAGAAGAACAATAAGTAGGACTAAATCCTGATGGCCCTTTGGCAATTCTTGGAACACAGTAATTATGACTAATATTACTCCTCATTATTTCATCTTGAAATTCAGGGATGGTAATTTTTTACTGGCAATATCTAATTTTCAAACAAAAACCACTTTTCATCTATATATATCAAAGGATCTCCTTTATTGTTCTCTAATGTCCTGTGATTAACAGGAATAGGCAATAGTTTTCAGCAATAGATTTGAATGACATTGTTTGCTTTGAAATATTAACTTTTGAATATCTACACCACATTCAGTTCTAGGGATTAGCAAACATATCTTTTTAGTTGGACTAACACAGTATGATTTGATTATTTGTGTCCTCACAACCATATGCTAAAAATTACTCACCAAAGTCTTGATACTAGAAAATATAAATTTGGGTATGTGATTAGGTCAAGAGGGTTCTACCACATGAATGCAATTAATGCCCTTATAAAGCAATCTCCAGAGGGCTGCTTCACCTTTTACCATGTAAGGATGCTTCTAAAAGATGCAAACTTTGAAGCACAAATCAAATCCTCACCAGACACAAAATCTACCAGCATCATGGTCTTGGATTTTTCCATCCTCCCAAATTGTGAGCAATAAATTCTGTTATTTATAATAACCCAGACTCAAATGTTTTATTATTGTATCCCACATTGATGAGGACATGTGGTGAATCTGTGTTCCTGGGCTTCCTTGCAAGGCAGCTTTAGAAACAAGTTTAGAAACTGCCACCAAAGTCAGTTTTTATTCCTTAAGCAAGTCATTAATGTGAAATGAATTTTCCACATGTTTGTCTGCTAATAAGTCATCATTTTTTCTTTCATATTTTATATTCTACCTACATTAAAGAAAATTCTATAGTAAATAGATTCTTTCTGCAGAAATTTTTCTTTTAACTCCAGAACTTAATTTTGGATGGATTTGGGTTTATTTTCCCTCCATATATGTACTCACTGACCATCATGACTTATGAAGCCAAAGTCTTGATTCCCAGGCAAAGGTATAATTGTGCTTTCCTGGGAAAGACACTTAACTAAATACATTGTCCATAAATAAATTGTCATTCCAATATCATTTTATTTATTATTCAATTAGATTATATTTTGAAAGAAAGCTTGCAAATGGAGAAATATTATCTATCTACTTTGGTTTACTTTCCCTGTATCTGAGTAAGAGTTTGTATTAATTTGGGAATTAACAACATGAGATTATAGTGATGTGTCATGGTACATATAAATGCTAAATCCTGACAAAGTCTTTTAATGCCTTTCTGACTCTTGGCTGTATTTTCATGGGGAGCATCTTCTCCTGGCAGTAATGCATGTGACATGCAAGTCGCTAAGGGGCTTGTGTGGAGTGTAAATACAAACCTGCCTCCCTATTGCTCCTGTGATCTTGCTGTACCTGCGGACAGTGTGCATCTTGGTTTTGGTTGCTGTTGTTATTTTGTCAGATGTAAGATAAAACCTTGTCATAGGTCCAGTGAATCTAATCATTGGAAGAGACTCTCAAGACCACCTAGTTCAAAGTCTCAGCCAACAAGTACATTAATTTTCTTGCATCCTTTAGAAATTGGAAGAGGTTGCCCTCCTACTTCTGCATAGCTTGAAGCTATGTTATTCTTTAAAATATCCATTTGTCAGATGTTTCTTTGATGTAATATAAAGGTCCAAATCTATTTTTTTGTAGCTACCATCTTTGTCCTCATTTTGTTCTGAGAAGTCAAAAAAAAAATAAGATGAATCTATCTTTTCTTTGATGATTTTTGGTCATTTTAGGAAATCTCTCTTTGATTCTATATCAAAACTATTTTCCTGGTAAAATATATGTGATTCCTCCAACTTTCCTCATATTCTTAGTGCTTGTTTTTTGAATGAATAAGTATGGCTTAATTTAGCTCCTCTATCAATGGCTTTCCTTTTTTCTGGATTTCATGCAATGTTTTAGTTTCATGTTTCTCTTCAAATATCATGTCTAGAATGAAGCAATATGTTACAGATTTTTTTCTGACTACCTCACAATAGAAGTGAAGTATTTATTTGCTTTATTGTTAGAAAATCTATACTTCTTTGTATAGATTTTTAAGACAAATTCGTTAAGTTTTGGCCAGTCCTTCACATCATTGTTGGATTTGAACTATAATTCATCAATTTTCATCGTTCTCTTACAATGATCTGTTTCATCACCCTTCAGTCATTGTATCTATGAGTAATCAGAAAGCATAGATAGTAGTTTGTTATAATTTAATATTTGGGAAACACTCCAACATTTATTAAAATCTTATATATATATATTCAGTATTGATTTATAAAGTCATGATAGGCTGATATGATTAATTTCGTTATCACCTCCCAGGGTACTGTGCAAAAATATCACTTGGAAAATGATTACTTACTGCCACTGAAAGACCTGGAATGACTTTCTTTATAGAAGATTAATGTCATGTCTGAACCCGAAGGGCTACTTAGCTAGAAATCTTACCCTTGAGTTAGGAACATTTAGCTTAATTTGTTTCTTTTCTTTTCTCTTTTTCTTCCTTTCTTTTTTTCTTGTTAATCAGAAATTCATAGCCAGTGGAGCTTAATAGTGCATTTTGCATTTTATTCTACTTAATTCTTACCTGGTCTAATGTCATCCACTGTGCTACCCCTTGGAGATATAGAGAAAGCTATTCCATTAAGCAATCCTGCTGTGATGTTTCTAATGCTTAGAAGTTTAATGCATTTCTGCAATATATATCCACAGGTGTCTGGCAAATATTGATCTATAATAAGCTGGTCACTGAGAAACAAATTTCTACCAGTGTACTATAGACTTGAATTATTTTTTTAATCACATCTTCCATCATTAAAACTGTAACCTGACACAGTAGTGCTCCTTAGATAATGGCCTAATTTTTATGGGATTTTTAAAATAACTTTTTCCATCATGTGTTTGTTTATTGCTTCACACAAAACTATATGAGCTAAAGATAAGTTTAAAAAATGGTAAATAGAACAATGAAAACTATGCCCACCAACCTCGGGCTTTTGACTAGTGAATAAATTGGATATGGAATTTGGCAAAAAAGGTAAGGTAAATGTGTGACATTTGATGGGGTGAAATTTTACATTAAATTTCTATACTATGGGGCACAGGCACATACATATACACATACATTATTCAAAAAATGGTGTTCCATACTCTCTTTACTCTCTGAATATAGCACAGCAAGTCAGTCCTGACTGAGATATTTGAGCTAAAATTTTATCAGAGATGATAAATTAAGGGCAAAAACATGCAAGCAGAGTTATTTGAGGCAATATCATTGCCTCCAATTCATCCCTGATATGACAAAGAACAGAGAGGTAGATATGGTTCATTAAATTCTTATTTCCAAAATATGTGTGTAGAGTGTCCCTGCCCTCTGTCCCCTTCCCTTGTGAGATCTTCATCAGTCACATTGCTTAATAGAACCTGAACAGAAGTGATATGTGTGATGTGTTGTACATTCAAGTAGTAACTTTTAGAGTCATCCTGTGTGTCTGCTTCTCTTTTGCCTTCTACCATAACATCAACATGTTTGCAGGAGAGGTCGCTCCTCCAGCTTTTGTCCCAGAATAAACTGGATGTGGCAGGAACCATTGCTAACTCACGTTGGATAGGAATGTAAGAAAGGAATTAACCATTATTATAAAATACAACATAAACTGATTTTTGCCACTTATAGAAAAATCAACTTTCAGTGTCCAGGGCTGAGAACCAGAACAAAAGCACATTGGTGTGTACTAATAACTGCATAGTTGTCAACTGTATGCCATTTGTAATATGAACATTTCCTAAATAAGGACTTGGGACTGACTATATTACCTAAAAATAATTATTGTTTATGAGAATCTAACATATGCTTTAAATTCAATAGTGAGTATAAAGCATATCCTTGATAATATGATCAAACTATCATTTAAACAGTAAAACAACAATAGACCTAAAGTAGTTAAATGATTGTATTTCTCACTTATAAGAAAATGTATGTAGTAAAATATGTAGTAGTTTGAATGGTATTCCAAAGATTGCCTTCTAATTCCTGGAACCTGTGAATATTACCTGATATAGCAAAGAATGAAAATTACCTTGGGTTTTAGTCAACTTCTGGCTTCTGTGACAAATAAAACAACAACAACAAACCTGACAAGAACAATTTTAAGGAGGAAAATATAACATATGCCTTAAATTCCATAGTGAGTATAAAGCATATACTTGATAGGATGGAAAACCTTATTTGGGGCTCACGAGTTTGGAGGTTTCAGTTCATAGAGAGCTGGCTCTATCATCCAGGGCTGGAGTTGAGACAGAACATCATGGCAGAAGGGCGAAGTGGAGTGAAGAGGCATCAAGGCATCATTCCGGGACATAGAGTCTAAGCTCAGCTCGAAAAATATATATCCACAAAGGTACTCCTTCATTGACTCCTCTCCTCCAGCTACATCCTACCTGCCTATAGTTATTACCTAGTTATTCGCTTTCAGGGGATTAATACACTGATTAGATTAAGATTCTCATAACCCAATCATTTCACCTCTGAAATTTCTTATATTGTTTCACCACATGAATTTTTGAGGGACACCCCATATCTAAGCCATAAGACATAACAACTTATATGCCAAAATCAAGGATCTTGAACAGAGTTTACTATACTGGGTTAACTATGTTGGTCCTAAACATAATATATTTCTGTTTTGTCATCTTCTATATGAATTAGGAAGAGAGAGTTTTGAGACAGACATAAGGAGAAGATTATGTGACTGCAGAGCAGAGACAAATGTAGCCAGAAGCCGAGAAATGTTCACAGCCAGCAGAAGCTGAGTCAAGAAAATGAATCTCCCTTTAAACCTTAAGGCAAAATAGCTCTAATAACTTGATATTTGTAGTTTTGTCTTCAGAATTGACATAGTAAATTTGTTGTTTTAAGCCACCAAATTTATGATAATATTAAAAATAGTCCTGTGAGATTCATATAATGCATGAAATAAGCTAAAAATCACCAAATGGACTCAAATTCTGGGAAGCTATTTAATTGTTCAAGATTATAGACGTGGAGCTTCTGGTTCAAGTATGTCCTCGGTAGGATTCATATCTGTTTATTTTTAAGTTTTTCCTAGTAGTGTTAATGATTTAAATTTGAATACACATTTTGGGGAACATTTGAAATAGTAATGCAAAGAGAAACTTGTGGTTGTACACAGACCATTTGATATCTTGTGGACATATGATAAGCTCCTATGATTCAGCACATAACTTGCTGGCATATGTAAAATTAATTGTTTAAGAAAATGAGAGGGGAATAGGAAGAATGGAGAAACTTTGAATGGGCAAAGGGGATACTTGGGGGCAGGAAAAAGGTGGAATGAGATGGACATCATTACCCTAGGTACATGCATGACCACACATATGGTGTGACTCTACATTGTATACAACCAGAAAAATGCAAAGTTGTGCTCCATTTATGTATAATGAATCAAAATGCATTGTGCTATTCTAATTTGTTCTAATTAGAACAAATTTTTAAAAAAAGAAAGAGAAACTTATCCTCATTAAAAGATGGCAAACTCTCCTTGAATGCCAGGGTTCTGCAGTGCATAGTAAAGAGCCTTCAAAATTGCATTCATTCATTAATAAAATGACATAGTCCTGAGAAATATCTAACATCACTTTGTTTCAAATCATACCAGGGACACCCCCTGTACTGGATCTAAACTAAGGATTATTTTGATACAGAGAAACAGCTTAAATTTTCAGCCTAGCTTCAGAGTTTCAGAAAAATAGTTTTGAACAAAAGATTCTGCATCTTCCTAACTCAAAGTTTCTGAAGAAATGGAATCCTAAGTCCTACTTCTCAGTCTAAGCCTGATGTTAACCTTTTACAAGTAAGATTAATTTGCTTCGTGCCCAACAAAACACTGTCATTTTCTTCATAACTCTATAATAAGTCTCTGTCTGCCTTTTTAGGTGAGATACTTTGTGGTTCACTGTGATATTGTTTCTTTTTATATTGAATTTATAATCATACCTCTCGTAGAACATTGGTTCTACCTGGATTTTTGCTGTTGGACCTTGTTAATGGTTTAGAAATTCTGACTAAAAACAAGTATGAATTCAGAAGGAAAGTTAATTGATGAATGGAGTCATCTGATGAGGAATTATGGAGAGATAATTTAAGTAGTACACTAATGGATGTTTTAGATTTATGTAGGCAGAGATTTAGAAATAGCATCATATCAGCAGTGTAAGTAAAAACAAATGATGAACCATTCCATTATTTAGGACATCTTTACAAATTCTCCTTTCACATTCAGTCTCTTATTATACCTTCTGCTTCTACACTAAGTCTCCTTGCTTTGGGACTAAAGCAAGGGTTTTCTAACCTGGCTTCATCCTTCAACTTGTGCCCATCTACAGTATATGAAACACTCAGCAGCCAGGATTACCATTCAAAATGCAAACTCTGTCACATTTTTCTCCTTTGTAAAAGTCCCCAGTGACTTCTGCCACACCTAAAACCCAAAGTTCTTTCATGGTTACTAACCTGCTATATAATCTCATCTCTGATGACTTCCTAGAATCTATCCCTACCACTCTGGCCTCTCTCACCACATTCCAGGCATGTTGGCTTGTTTTCATTTCCTCCATCAGTATGAGTACCTTTCTATGTATAGTTTTTTTCTGCCTAGGACAGTCCAAAAAGATTGACACATATTTGAACACATTTATGATTATATATATCATACATGTAATTTACACCCCCTTCTATATATAATAGATATATTAACAACACAGATATGTTAACAAAGACATCAAGTAAGAGTAAAGATTTGGTTGTTACAATCATTCTATTTTGCATGTGGACACCAAAAATGTCCCATAAATTTATATAAGATACCTTTTTCACTTTTTCACTTTTAGAGAAAAAAATCCATTTAAACAAGGAAACCCTCAAAGTTAGACTGTTTAACTCCTGATGGTGCTTAAGGTGTTGGTATTCTGTGATTCAAGTTCCCTTTACGTTCCCTTCCTCCTCCTACCTTCATTTATGTTGACTCAACAGCACAATGATGTATTAGACGTTTACTGCCAAAGCTCATTGAAAGCCCATAAATTTGCATATACTTTCACTGATTTGACCTAATTAAGAAGTGAGATGAATTTTGTTGAAATCTATGTTCCACAGCCTTATTCTAATAAAATACTTTGAGCTAACTGTTGTCATGCCTCACTGGAAGGATTTGTTTCCACAGACTGATGTAGTGTACATTTTGACTCCATTATTCTGACTGCATTCAATCCCATCTACATATTCTTATTCCCTGCTAGTTGATAGCATGTCTTACCATAATAGTTTATGATATTCCACCTCAACCTCCACAAATAAGGCTTCAACATATATCACTATATATTTAGATGAATGATCTATTATAAAATGGTTGTGTTTATATCATGGACGCAAATAAATTCACAGTACAGAAGTTCAAACATTATCTTACTTTTTATTAGTATTTTAATTCTAGATTTAGAACATTCTAGAATATTCTCATTCACAGTACTTCCACTCTGATACACTTAAATTTAGAAATTTCAGGTCTATTAATCTTTATAATTCAATTTCTAAATCCCTAGGGTTTATTGTTCTACAAAAGATGTTTGTTTACTACTCTATTTTAATGTTTTATTCTAATAAGCACACAGTTCATAAATGATTCTAATTAAAATCTAGATAAACTGCAATCCTACCTCTTTATATTTGCCTTTACATGGATATAGAAAGTGACAGATTATTAGCATACCATAATGCTGATAATAAATCATAGAAAAACTCCCTCTGAACTTAAGAGAATATCAACTACTCCCCTCTATACTCATAATGCCAATAAATACTTGTAGGTTTTAGCTATGTTTTATAGTATAGAAAATTGTTGCTTTAAAATTATAGGTTAGACATAATGAATTTAATATTTTCTAATTGCATTTTTATTAATATTTAGTATTTCAAATTAACATTTACTAAATATCTACCAGCAATAGGAATAGCACTGGTGCAGTTCTTAAGAGAACAATATTTTCTAGTATATCACCAACACACATGTATTTTATCTTAAGATCTTTCCAAACTAATTGCAATTATGGAAATATACTGTCCAACATTAAAAAATAAAATAAAAACATACTCTCTGAATTTGTTCACATTCTTATCTATGATGGAATAACACAAAATATGTTCATGATCAGTGCAGAGAGTCAGTTCTATTCACTAAAAACTGATTTTTCCATTGCAGACTCAATGATAGAGGCCTACTTCAAATTTGTGCTTATAAAAACATGCACTTCCTCACTCCGAATTTCTTTCGTTTTCTAAAGTAAAGATTTCACTCTGTGAGAAAGACATTCTTTACCATACATAATTGGAAGGTATAGCCAAATTATTATTCAGAGTATTTTAAATGACTGCTTAATAAAAATATCTTTTGTAGTAGTTTCTATAAGGAATGAAGGAGTATGAGCCCTTTTCAATGATAGGTTTTTGCATTTTTCAAAAGTTTGCATTCAATTAAATTCACTGTGGTGTACAAGTCTATAAGCTTTGATGAAGTCATAGAATTGTGTACCCACCAACACAGTCAAGATAGAGGATGGTTCTGGCATGCACAAAATTTCCCTGCTGTGCCTTTGTAAGTCACTGGATTTCACATGCCTGGCTCCTAGATACCACTCAACTCTTCTCTATTTCTTTAAATTTACCCTTTTTAGAATATCATATAATTGAAATCATATAATGTGCAGTTTTTCAATTCACAAAAGTATTTTAGATTCACCGTTACATGTGAAATAATAGCTTGTTCTTTTGGTTTATTTGTTTTCTTCCTAAATAGTATTTCATTGTATAGATGTATGGCAGTTTGTTATATGCTCACCAATTTAAATATTTTGTAAGTGTTCAGTTTTGGGTGGTTATGATTAAATCTTGTTTAAATATTCATGTACTTCTCTAGGTAAAAGTCCATGAGTGAGTTTACTGGACTGGATGGTAAATATATATGCTTGACTTTATGGGAAACTTGCAAACTACAATCTGATGTGTTCTACCTTTCTACATTCCTCCTTGAGGAAGAATATTGTTCTAGTTGTTCTGCTTCTGTCAGCATTTAATTACTTTTTACTAGGTTTGTTGTTTGGTTCTGGTTTTATCTTTTGTCAGTTCTAATTGTTGTGCTGTGGTTTCTCATTTTAGATTTAACCTCTATTTTCTTAGTGAAAAATAATGCTTAATGTACCTTTACATATTTATTTGCTATCTTCTATGATGAAGTATCTGTTCAGATTTCTAGATTTCAGTATCTATTCCTAGTTTTTATTTTCAATAAAACGTTAATCAAATTTAATAAAGTGTCAAAGAATTATGCAAGAGGCCGAGGGCTATCCATTCTAGGTATACAAGGTTGTATCAATTTGAAAATTAGTTGATACACTCATCATATCAACAGACTAAAGGAAGAAAAATCGCACAATTATATCAATAGATACAGAAAGCATTTCATAAATTTTATGATTAAAAACTCTTAGTAAATTAAAAATAAAGGGGGCTTCCTTAAGTTGATGAATATCTGTAAAATATCTACAGCTAACATCATACTTAATGGTGAAAAACTAAGATTAGAACAAGGCAAGGATGTCTCTTCTCACCACTACTTGTTGGCAATGGGCCAGTCCTAATTGTTGCAAATAAAACAAGAAAAGGAAAAAAAGGTATTCTGAATCAGAATGAAGAAATAAAATTATACAGGTTAGTAGATGACAGGATTGTTTATGTAGAAAATCCCAAAGGATTGGATAAACCCTCTTGGATCTCAAAAGCAATCATGCAATGTTGCAGGACACAAAATTAATACACAAAATTTCATTGCTTTTATATATACTGTCCATGAACAGAATTTGAAATTAAAGACACAATACATTTATGTCAGCACACTCAAAAATGAAATATGTTGATAAAAATCTAACAAATATGTACAAGATGTACACAAGGAAAACTCTTGACAAAAGAAATCAAAGAGTAAAGGAATAGAGACATACTTCATGTTTATGGATAGAAGATGAAATGCTTTCAAGATACCAGTTGCTTCCAAATTGGATCTACAGATTCAGTGTAAATCATAGCAAGTGCATTTATATAGAGAGGTGAAAGATCCAAATAGCCAACACAATGTTGAAGGAGAGGAAGAAATCTGGAGAACTGACATTATATAACTGAGAATACTGTAAAGTTATAGTAATCAAAACAATGTGATATTGGTAAAAGAAAAATATAAACAGATAATGGAATAGTTCAGAAACCGATACAAAAACATAATCAATCTCTCACAAAGGAGCAAAGGTAACAACACAGTGGAATAAATGTGGTCTTTGCAAAAATGGTTGTAGGAACAGCTGGACATCCAAGGGCAAAATAATAAATCTATATTGAGAGAGTATATCAATCACAAAATTAACTAAAAATGGATCACAGGTCTAAATACAAAATGCAAAGCTCTAAAACTCCTATAAGCTAATATAGGAGAAAATATAGATGGTCTCAGGTTTGGTGATGATATTTTAGTTATGATAACAAATGGACAATTCATAAAGGAAAGAATTGATAAACTGCAATTCATTAAACTGACAAATATCTACTGCATGGAAGACACTCAAGAAAATAAAAAGTTAAATCAGAGCTTGAGAGAAAATATTTGCAAAAACTTAGCTGATAAAAAACTATTATTAATACATATATCCAATATTATATATAATATGTATACTGCATTTTATATATAAAATCATATTATATGCTTTAGAATATATAATATAAAATTATTATAACATTATAATGGCTCAATATTAAATATTAATTGGGGCATTAAATCACTGTATTAATATAATAATATTAATATTACATAATGGCACTATAATTATTATATGATTAATATTACATTGTTTTATATATTAATATAACATTAAAATTGTTATTATATCAATTAAATATTGATTTATTGATATAACATAAATATAATATAATTTTAATGCCCAAATAAAACATAATATCAATATATCATATTATATTCTTAAAACATAATATAATATTGATATTAAACATTAATATAATAATGATAATATAACTTTTATGTCCCAATAACTCAATAGATTACAATTTTAAAATATACAATATAAAATGTTAATATACTATATAATATAAAGTATTATGTGTGTTTATATGCATATATATAATATATATCCCCTTAAAGCTGGAAAATAAGAAAATAACCTAGTTTAAGAATGATCCAAAGACCGGAGGATGCCTCACCAAAGATAATACATGGCAAACAAGCATGTGAGAATATGATCCACATGCCATGTAAAGTAAGGGAAATATAAATTAAAACAATAGTGAGATATCATCACTATTAGAATGTCCCAAGTCCCAAATATCAAAAGCTAGCAATGAGGTGGAGCAAAAGATTTTCTCATTCATTGCTGGCGAGAATACAAAATGGGATGGTGACACAGGAAGATAATTTGTTAAGTTCTTCCAAATCTGAACATTCTTACCATAAGATCCCAGCAATTGTATACATTGTATTTCTTCATCACAGTTGAAAATTTATTTCCACAGATCCTGCTCACAGATGTTTATATCAGCTTTATTCATAATTGCCCAAATTTGGAATCAACCAAAATGCATTCAGTAGGAAAATGGATAAATAAACTGTGGTACAAAAAGAGGAAATGGAATATTCTTTAGTGCTAAAAATAAATGAGCTTTCGAGCCATGAAAACACATGGATATTACCAAGTGAAGGAAGACAATTTAAGAAAGCTGTATACGCTATAATTCTAACCATATGACATTCTACAAAAGGCAAAACTGTAGAAACCATTTGAAGAGCATTGGCTGTCAGGAGTTAGTGGAGGGAGAGACAAACAGGCAGAGCAAAGATTTTTAAGGCAGTGAAAATACTGTATGTGATACAACAATAGTAGTTGTATGCCATTGTACGCTTGCCCAAACCTATATAATGTACAACACCAAGAATGAACCCTACCAGAAAATATACACCAAATACAACACCAAGAATGAACCCTACCAGAAAATATAAACTCAAATGATAATCCTGTATTAATGTAGGTTCATAAATTGTAGCAAATGCACTTGGATAAGAATATTTGATAACGTAGGAAGATATGTAGTTGTGAGGGAAGGAGGTCTATGGTATAGGGTACCTATCTCTCAAATTTGTTGTGAGTCTAAAATTGAACTAAAAACAAAGTTTTAAAAAATGTCTTTGCTGTGACAGAGTAATGAGCATTCTGTCTGTGTTACAGTGTGCTTGTGAAATGTTCCCCAAAGGCTCATGTGGCTTGGTTTCATCAGTGTTCAGAGATGCAGATTTTGAAGTGATGTGATCATGTGATAATTCGATGGCGAAATCTAGCAGTGGTGGAAAGTGTAGGAGGTGGGGCCAAATTAGTGGAAGTGGACATGCCATGAAAGGGTACATGTTGTCCCTGACTCCTTCCTTGATCTTTCACCATCTTCGCTTTCTGCTTGTCATGAGATAGGCAGCTTGCTCTGTCACCATGGTGGCTGCCTCTCCAACAAACCAGAATGAATGGATCCAGCCTACCATGGACTGAAGGCTCTGAAACCTTGATCAAGAATAAATCTTTCTTCCTCTAAGTTTTTTTTTGTCACAGTGACCAAAAAAACCTGACACAGACTGTATGTTCTGTGTCAGAAATATCTTCTGCAAGTATCTTTTCCCAACTGTGACTTTTCATTCTCTTAGCCATATCTTTTAAAGAGCAAGGATGTAAAATTTAATGAAGCAAATCATTAATATTTTTCTTTTCTAGAGCTGGCTCATATATTGTATAATAATATAGTTATTTGTCTTACCTCATGTCAAAAATATTTTTGCTATCTTAATCAACTTTTTATTTTTAATAGTTTTATATTTAAGAAAAATTATGATAAGTGTAGTGAGATTTCATGCACTCAATACCCAGTTTTCTCACAATAAGTTAGGACAGATATATTGTTATTAACCAAAGTATATATTTAATTTGGATTTCCTTTAGTTCTTACCTAATGTACCTTTTTAAATTCCAGGATCCCGTAGACATCTTTAAATTCCAAGATAACACATTAGATACCACATTTAGTGGTTATGTCTCCTTAGGTTCCTCTTGGCTTTGGCAGTTTCAAAGACTGTCCTTATTTTTGATGACTTTGACAAGTGAAGGGCTACTGTCCAGGAATTTTCTTGCATTGAACTCTGTGTTTTATCAAAAGTAGACTGAGGTTACTGGGTTATTGGGAGGAAGATCACAGAGGTGAAGTACAATCTTTACCATATCTTATCAAGTGTAATTACTATCAATGTGAACTGTCACTAATGATATAAATCTGGATCATGTGGTTGAGGCAGTATTCATCAAGTGTGACTCTGTGTGTGTGTGTGTGTATTAGAAAAAAACTTACCTGCCTTCTAGCACTATAAGATGTTCCAAGCTTATTGTGCTGTAGTCTCAGAGTTAGCCATTTATCCAAGAAGCCCTGGCTGTTTTCATTGGAGAATGATATTATAAATAAGATCTAAGCTGTATGTGTAGGCTTGCCCATTGATGCTGTGCAGTTGGGGTGGTGAGATCCTCTCAGCTGAGCAAGGGAGTATATGTGTGAGTGTGTGTGTGTATGAGAGAGAGAGGGACCTCAGCACATACCATGTCTATAAATATTTTATAGGTACTCACATTTATATAAAAATAAATATGAGTTTATACTGAAATCTTCAACTCTAATTGATTCACAAATATATTGTTTTTGCCTACTTTCTTCTTTTGAATTCGTGCTTTCTAAATGAGAATATTGCCTTCCAACTATATTACATCCATTTATAAAATTGTTCAAGTATAAAGATAAAAGATTTCAGAATTATTTACATTTACTCCATTGAAAACAACTTTATCAACTAGAGTAAAGTGCCTATGTGTGACTGTCTTGCCTTCTGTCTCAGACTCCCCTTGTGTCCTGAGCTGTTCAAGTCAACACTTTTCCACTCTGCTACCTTCAGAAAGTTTGTTTCAGAGATTTTTGTATGGTAGATTATTCTGCCATGTATGTCAAGGGTGCCTACTGGATGGATGCCCCTATTTTCCAAATGATAATTTTGTTTTTTTTAAATATTCAAGCATTGAGTTACTCTTTTTATGCTGAAAAGTTCTATGGGTTTTAACAGATGGCTAACCATTGATTATGTCAATATTAAATCACCTTTGAACTTTTGGAATAAATCACAGTTGATTATGCTGCATTGTTCTCATATATTGTTAGATTTGACATTCTGACACAGAATTTTGTACCCATGTTCCTAAAGGAGAGTATTAGTCAAGAAAAACATTTTATGTAATATTTCTGTTTAGTCTATTTCTATAGCTGTTAATATTTTTTCATACATCCAAGTTTCTGCCTGGTATTATATTCTCTTTGCCTGTAGAACTTCTGCTAAACCCTTAACATTTCTTACAGTGACACTTGCAGATCATGAAGTCTATTTCTGTTTGAAAAAAAGTTATGCTTTTCTTTCATTTAAAAATACGTTTTGAAAGTTATAGATTTCTGGATTATGTATTTTACTTTTATTTCTTTCAGCACAATAAAGATATTACTTTACTACCTTTGGACTTGCATCATTTCTGACTAAAAGTCTGTAGGGATCCTTAGCTGGTATGTGTAGGTGTGTGGTGGGTGTGTGTTCTTTTCCTTTTTTTGTCCTTAACCTTTTGTTCATCTTCATTTTCAACTTTTTGAGTGTAAGATGGATGGTTGGTTGTTTGAGAGTTTGATTAGTTATTTTTTTGGGGGGAGGTATTTATCATATTCATTTATCATGTTTCTTGGGTCTATATCTTTGTTATTAATTTTAGAAAATTCTCAGCCTTAACTATAAATATTTCTTTTCTCTTGTTTTTCTTTTCTCTCTTTGGGATTCAAACTACACATATGCTGTGTCCAACCATTTTATATTATCCCACATCTCCAGAATGCCTTATCTTCCTCCTGACTTGATTTGTGTGTGTGTGTGTGTGTGTTTTAATTTGAAAAGCTTCTATTTACCAATTTTCAAGTTCATTGATCCTGTTCTCAGCTGTTTCAAGGTTTTTGTTGAAGCCTTGAAATACATTCCTTATTTATTAGCATTTTTTCTTCTGCTCAGAGTTTCCAATTGTTTCTTTGTATCTTTTATATCTCTAGTGATATTACTTATACATCTTTCATATTTTATACTTTTTTCTTCAATCTTAATTTACACTGTATTCATTTTCAATTCCTTATCGTAAACTTCCAATATCTATGCCATATCTGAATAGGGTTCTGTTGATTTGTTTACCTATTGGTAATATGTTGCTGTATGCCTCTTTTTTCATTTCATCCATTCTGTCATTGTTGATATCTGGAATAATGTATCAATCAATAGAATAGGGCAAATCATTTTTTTTCCCTTAGAAATGGTCATGACTTTTCTTCTATTTGGCCTTTAATTTGAAGATTTGGGAAAATCTAGTCTAGACTTACGATGGACTTGAGGTTGATTGGTAATGTTTTAATCTCAGTATACCACAGGTTTCAAATTCCTCTGAGATACCTTGTGTTTGGGGGCGATTCAATGGGATAGGGGCTGGTTTGTCAGAGGGTTTTCCAAAATGTTCATTCTACCCTCTACTTTAGGTCTATTCTTTGTGCCATGCCTCAAGCAGGTTGTATCTCTGTGTTCTTGCAGTTCTCTCAACAACTTTACGCTTTTTTTTTGCACTTGACATTTGTTAGCCTGCTGGTGGGGACTTGGAGTAGGTACTCTATTATATTAAGCATCCCTCTTAGGTTGCATTGAGAATCTAGTATTTGGGATGTAAGAGTTAAGCCTTTTACCCCTGTTCCAACTTTCTAGACTTACCTGTATTCCTTCCCTTCTACTAAGTTCTCATTGTTTCCTTTTCCTAGATACAAAGTATTTTTACCCGTGCCTTCAGGGTGACAGCATTGTTAATGCTCTTCCCTTCAAACTAAAGTATTATTTACACAGACGAAATAAGGAAAAGAGTGAAGTTGAATTCCTTGTCTTTCTTGCAGTGACTGTAGTTTTCTCTACTCCAGTTGTACAGGAAACACTCTCAGTATTCTTGCCAACCTGTGAGCACCCAATAGTATCTAGAGAAAAGCTTAGAGAGCAAGCACACTCCTCTATAATTCTGTCTGCACCTGTTTGTCAACTCTTCTATCTGAATCTTTTTTTCAATGTTCAGCTATGTTTACATCTGGAAAGCAAACGTAGCATTCTTCCTCTCCTGTGCTAAATTTATAGTACATATAACTTTTACTTGTTCTTAACATATGAGTACCTCCCTTCCTAGCCTTCTACATCTCAAGTAGTAATTGAAATTCTTGGTTTATACATTTTCATTTAGTGCAATTAACTTATTATACCTCTACATATGCAAGTTTCAACATTATATTTTTGTATTATGTTTAACAGAGACATGTATATCAATGCCATGTTTTCTCTGGGATACACTAGATTAGAGACAGAATTGAGGACCAAGGGACCATAATAATTTAAAATCATATATGAGATCAGAGTTGGAAACCTGGACCTCTTATTGCCTTGTAAAGCATCTCATGTTGGCCTGAAACTGCTTGTTTGATATTCTCTAATATTCCTCCAAATAAAACTGTTGGGAAAAACAGATGACTACACCCTCCTGTCATTGTGTTATACTCCATTATAAGGCCACACAACAGAAAAATTATATGTTTTTATTCTCATGCACTATCTTGAAATATAGCATTTTATTGTTGTTATTATTATTTTAATTCACTATAGTCCTATACTAGAAACTGGAGAGAAACAGAAAATACTGGGTTTATCATGGGATCTGTAGAGAATGGTGGAGGTGGGATGAATCCAGTTTTTATTACTTCCTAGTAGTCCACTCAAATCACATCTCCATCAATGGACTTATCCATTGATAAGATCAGAGTCCTCAGGATCCAATCACCTCCCTAAAGCCCCACCTCTGAACATTGCTGCATCAGAGACCAAGCTCTAAACACAAGATCCTATGAGGGACATGCCAGATCTAAGCCATGACATTCATCATTTTTATTTATTCAATAAATCATTCTAAAATACTTAATAAATTCTTTCTGTGTGCCAGATACTTTGCAGGATACTCAGAATAAAGTACAGAAGAGTCACAGTTCCCAGACCTGAAAGAGTTCACAGTAGAAATCCTGACCACTCCTCTCCACCTACAAAGTCTGAATCTTAAAAAAGATGTCATTTGTTGGGTTCTTATAAGTGTAGGTCTCTTATAATCATTTTCATGATCTTCTCATGATAATCCTAGGAGATAGATTAAGTCCTCTCCCTTAAAAATGAGGAAACTGCAGATATCAATATTTAAGTGCAACTATCTTGTTACTAGATATCTTGCTACTAGAGATACAGGGATAGAAATACAATATTAAATCAGACAGGGTGGCTTGATTATAATAGCTTTATTCTAAATTATACAATAATTATATCTCTATTGAGTCTGAATTATGTAAAAGTGGGCATTGCTCCATGTATATTTTTCTGTTGGGAGGGGTGAAATTTTTTATCTACATAACATATTTTGATAACTACAGCTTTTTGTGCACTTATATGCTTATATATCCATATATTTATTAATTTAAATATAAAAGCAAACCTATTCATTTGGAACTGTGCTTAGACTGATAATATGACTATCAGGAAAATAACCAATTAAAACTTAACCAAATATGAAAAAAAAATAGTAAAGTTGTAACTGTCTGAAAGATCAATATACTTTTAAAAAGCTTTATTACCAAAGCAAACTTGAAATTACCTATACTTGAAGTAAGCAGTAAAAAAAACCAAGAAAATAGTAATATGTATTTGGGTACTTTTGTGTGCTTGATATTAAGATGTCAAAAAGATTAAAAAGTATCCCTGTGCATTGCTTTTCAGTTTGACAGGCTTATAATGCTTATTAATAACCAATGCTAGCATTCTTAATGGTTTTGAATGTCCATGTATCTCTTTCTATGTGCTTCTCTATAGATAGGTCATTTCCTAAACTTGGATCATAAATGCATATTGTTCATATGATTGTTCTTTCCAATGATGTGGCTCTCCCTGAGGGCAAGGAATGTATTTTAATAACTTCTATATGTTCAACCAGAGCTTAATAAAATTATATTGAAACACCATGAATATCATGATGTTCTTACAAGTTCTCACCTGTCAGTATTAGGAATCCAATGGGGTTAGATAAGTTGAGATGGCATGTAGTGGTGGGAAAGGCATCAATCTCAGGGCCAGAGTTGGTGTACATTTTAGCAGTGTTGTATGACTAAGCGAACTCTGCTTATCTTCCATTGATGGTCCATGGATCTTTAACACATCAAAAATGGTTTGAGTGTGGCTGGAAAAATCTTACATACTAAAGAAGTAGGTTAGAACTAGAAACAAATATGCATCCTAGTCAATAGAATCAAATATGCAAACCCAAATTAACAGAAACAAATCGGAGTCCTCATTTATAAAATGCAGATGATAGTCTATTTTATAGGATGATGCTTATGACATGAATAATTATATTTATAGCACAAATGTCAGGATATAGCTCTAAACAAATATCCATACATGAATAAAATTGTTTTGATTTTAATTATTTAAAAAATTGGTCCTATCCTTCTATATACTTATAGTCTAATGTGATTATTTTCAATTTCTTTTTTAACCATGACTCTAAGAAATATTTACATATCACTTCCCAGTTAGTGGAAGTCTCCTTCCTTCATTTCCTTTTTATTCTGAAAGAAGAAGAATTCGATGAAGCAGATTTATCTTCACTATGTGTAATGAACTCTTTTTTCCATCCTCTTCTATCCTGTGCTATCCTAAGCATTCTTATCCTATTTGATGACTGACTAGTGCGTTACAACACATGGTTTCAAAAAATGCTAGCTTAGCAAGAGAAGTAGATATGTAAGTACCTATAACAAATTTGGTATTAGCAGTGTTAGATCCACACGCAATACATATAAATAGTACAGAAGAAGTAACTGAATCTGTCTTGGTATGTTAGGGATAGATTTATAGGAAAAATCAATGACACATTTCAGGGGGAAATGAGAGTTTGCAAGTAAATGAATTGAAACCCAGGTAGGGGAATTATTATTATACCTGGGATATAAAAATTATGGAACTTTGAACATTTTAGCAATCTTTAGTGTATATGGAACATTAAGCCCAAACACACACAATAACTAATAGAAATATAAAAGACTGGAAAACAGAGATAGGAAGCAGAATCATAAATTGTAATAGTAATTAGCTTTGTATTGGGAGGCATTAAATACTTTTAAGCAGGGAAAGGAGATAGTCGTAGTTATACCTTATAAGAATTCTATATTGGTAGCATGGAGGGTGACGATGAGTATGTTGAGAAGAAGCATTAAGGAGATAATTGGATGAAATAGTAGAGAGATAATGAAAGACTGCAGCAAGACCATAATACAAGGCTAGAAAAAATGGATTGAATACACATATACGAGATAATTGAAATGGTTTAAGATCTTTCCATTATCTGGGTAATGGGAAGAGAGAGATTAAAATGCCCCCTCCCCATTTTATTTGCTAAAGAACAAGAAGGGATGGCATCCTGTACTGGGAATGAGGACATAAGCCTGGGTGGACCACCCAAGATGGGCAACCAGATGGATAGAGAAAAGAGAAAGAAATATTAATCTATTTTTTATTTTTATTTAGAGTATGGGTATGTGTGGTAGAAAAATATTAATTCTAAGTTTAATTAATTTGGAAAGAAAATTTTCAGTTTTCTATTTCTAAAATTGAGTAATTTAAATACAGACATGAAACCAGAAGTTTAGTTGTACTTTTCATTTAATAACTATATATACTAAATTGTCCTATACACAGAGGATAAAAAGAGAGATAGGGAAATGGAGATGAATTGTAGCTGTAGCTCTCCAGATGAAAATGCTAATGCAAAAATAGAATGGATTTAAATTTCTTCCACTTTCTAGGTTTTTCTTATGTCCTAATGACTTTCATATTTATTTATAGATGGGGTGGGATGGGCTTTCAAGGAAGGAAGTCCTTCATGACCTCTGGAAAGAATAGGGATTTGAAGCAGATGTATCTTTGTTGAACTTGGCCTTGAATAATTTTAGATTAGAAGATATGGAGATATTCAGTAACATACACTAGGTGAAAACCAAAGGGCAAAAGTTAGACTGACAACATGTATATGTAGAATAAGTTATTAGATTATGTGGTGAGGTGATGAGATAGAAAACCCACGTGGCCTAAGAGTTGAGTATCTTCCCTTTTAGCTGGAAGAGAAACTAGAGGCATATGAGTCACTGTGGAGAGGGAAATGTAGTGGGAGATGAAGCATGCTTGCTGGGGGGGAGAGGCATTAATAAGCCCTACTCTGAGCTCTCTATTTCAACCACACCCCTCTCTTTTCATAGTGAGAGTCACCAGTAAAAACTTGGTTTGAACTCTTTTCTTCACTTTCTGACTTTGCCTTTAGGCAGTTTTATTGTTCCTGTCATGCAGTCTGGCTCACTAAATGATTAGCAGAGGTATTCTAAAATCAGACATCTTTTTGTGTTCTTCTTTTGAGAAATAGCAAGGAAAGAAGAGACTGGGGAAAAGGTGATCTCTCTGAACCAGAATTGCTGAGCAGTGGGGGCAGGTGAGGTGATAAACTCCAGGTAAACCTGGGAATGATGACAGATAGAAAGAGGGGAGGAAATACAGATGAATCCCAGGAGGAACTCAGAAGAGAGAAGTGTGCTTGGGGGTGGAAGATTTATGATCAGATTATAAGGAAAAGGAAAGCTCATGGTTCAACCACGATGCTTACAATAGAATTATGAGAGGGGTATTGTTCCTTTTAGACAAGGATTAGGTGCCTTATTTCCTTTCTTCATTTGTTATTAAGAAATTTTTTGAGCAAATGTGTTAGTATATCTTGGAGCAACTGCTGGAATATTTTGTGTTTGATGAAATGGAATGAAACCGATAATATCCCAAAGAAAAGGGTAGCAATCAGCACCTACTTTGTAGCAAGGGCTGGATTCAGTTGAATCTTGGGGTTTGATGAAACAGTATAAAAAATACTGCATCCTTGCCTTCTTTATTGCACTATATGATTATGCTAACATGATCTGATTTTGTGTCTATTTCTAGCACTAACATGAGCTCTTTTAAAGTAGGAGCAGTTATTATACTCTTTTGCATTGTTTGTGTCTAGCATGGTATCAGGCACAAAATATGACTATAAAAAATGTTTCTGAAATTGAAAACAGTCATGATCTCCTGACTAACATGGAAAGAAAGCACCAAAATTTCATTGATGAGTTTGCTTTGTTGTATTTATTTAGATGCTGGAGATTAGGTCCTAGGACCATGCACATTCTAAGCAGGTGCTTTGTCACTGAGATATATCCCCAGCTCTACTTTCATTTTGCACAAACCCTATCTCATGGAGAAGGAAAAAATAATCATCTTCTGTTGGCTTTTGCCTTGTTTGAGTTGGAAGAACACTAGATAGATATAACTTCCTCTATAAACTCAGCTCTACCTGGATCTTATACCAATCTTGATCAGAGAGGCATTAGCAATTATACCTGCATCAATTAGAAGAGTCCAGAATGACATGTTGGTCTCAAATTGTTGTTTTGAGTGAGCTTGACACCTATATTTATCAAGAATGAAGGGAAGCTCAGGGTTAAAACTCAGGGGACGAGCACTTGGCTAGCATGTAGAGACCCTGGGTTCCATGCCCAGCACCATGAGGGAGGAGAAATGAAGGGAAATGGGATTCTTTTTTAAAATTTTGTGTTTGAAAGGCTGTTTTTCACTACTGTAGGAATTCTCTGGCATAAAACTTTTAAGTTTTTCAGTTCATATAGGCATTTAGATTTCTTGTCATTAGAAACTTTTAAACTACATTTTGAGGGTATTTTTCTACTCTGTTACCATATTCATAGCCTTCTTTATTTTGAAACATGAACCACATGGTGCAAGCTGTATGTTGGGGTGTGGCGAGGGGCTTAAATACACTTATAACCCTTAGAAGCAAAATATTGTGTGGCATCTAATATCTGTATTATCTATTTGGTAGCCAAACATTAAGTAGAAGCTGTTAAAAGGAAACAATATTTTTTAATAATGGCATAAAGAACTAAATTTCACATTAGACATTAGCAGGTCATTATACTGTCATTTGTTTGTTACATATTTTATTAATCTGTGGGTGGTAAACTTGAACATGTTTGGGGCAGGATTTTAGTTAAGAGGTGGAGCGGCTACTACCTTGTTCCTTCAGTGACACTTGCAAATGCTTTTATATAGTGACCTATGGTTTAAATTTATGTGACTTGCTTAAATGTCAAACAAGCTAAGTGGTGCATTTCATTAATGAAAAATTAATGAAAACCTTGGGTTGGCACGTACTACTTGTTTACAATACATATAATTCATTAGGAAGACATCCGTCAAGCAAGGGCCTTGGCATGGGTCTGGTGGCATTGTAAATGGGCTTTATTTTCTTCCTTCCAGTTAATGAAAGTGCAAGGCTGGGAAAAATACACATAAAACAGATTTAATTAGTCTTTGGGGAAGTTGTACAGAATAGGGTATATGAGTCATAAATATCACATATAAAATCTATTTGGCCCAAATTGTTTAAGATAAAAAATGACTATACTTTCATTTTATAATCAAAAAATGCCCAAGTGTTTACATCAAGAATTTAATTCCACATTTTTAAGGCTCACACTTTTGGAGGGCCGTGTAATTAATTGTGTTCAATGTTGAACAAATCATTTCGGGTATTAGAACACCAATTTTTCCCTAAATGGAGTCAAAATTGGGGACTTTATCCCTAGAAATAGGGCCTAACCTTTTATTTTCTTTAAGCTTTTATTGTTTATACACACACATACACACATATAAATTTTTAAAAGATGACTTCAAAAGAGTGCTTTATTTCTACAAGTCACTGAATATGCAAGTTACCAGAGTGTCACTGGTTTTCTGTTTCTGTCCCTTTTGCTTTTTTACTTTAATCTTTCCTCACTATCACTGTTATTATTTCCTGATATTTACAGATCTTCTATTATTTGCAAGTTGGATAGTAGGTACTGGTGGGAAAAATAACTATTGGTCATGTAGTCTGCATATACTTTTGGTTTTCTCAACATATACAGAAGGACTTGAGACCTAAACAGGGCTCCATAATGTGTTTATTAAATAGAAAAAAAAAAGAATGAAATAAACATTCTTCAGGGATTGTCCTGAGGAGTTTATCTAGTAGAGAGATGGAATCTCACCTGCAAACATTGCATAAGGTTAGTTACTGGGCGACTGTGGCAACTCTTTTGGCCTGGGTCATTAAGAGAGTAACTGGAAAGAGCAGGATTTGTCTTGTTCCTTGGAGAATGAGATTGTTGTATAATAGCTTTTTATTGCCTGTGGTCACTTTGTGGCATAATCCCTTTCCAGTGCCTGGCACAAGATAAGTGCATTCATGTATAGCTCAGGAAGATGTGGAGAGAAAGAAGGCAGTGGGGGCAGAGAAAGGGGAAATTTACAGCACCCAAACAAGAATTTATATTTGATATTAACTGGGGAAATTACAAATGATGAATTTGGTCCCAGTAGAAGAAAAGGAGGAGAAGCTGGAAGGCTGCTGGTGTATTGCTAGAGCCTGTCTTCCTTTGCTTCATGTCAGCTACTCACACTGACCACCTTTGTAACTCTAGGCAAAGTGCTTGATCTCACTCTGGCTCTGTTTCCTCTGTTGAAAAATGAATATTATAAAGATAACTCCCTTATAGTATTGCTGAGAATATTAAATTAATTAACATTTTAATTAGTTGATATTATAAAGTGCTAAGAACAATATTATCCATAGCAAGTGCAGTATTCATATTTACTAAAAGCAAATAATGAGATGGATTTTAAAGAGATCCTCAGATAAAACTCTTAAACAGAAATACTTCTATAATTTGATTTAAATTGCATTTTGAGTCTCATGTTTCCCTCAATAACTGATGGCACTCAAAAGGAATAAAACAATGTTTGGGTTATTGTGACTGTAGGAGGACACTAGATTTTGCAAGAGGAAATCATGACATGGTGAAATAGTCAGAGATCAAACCCTGCACTAGAGGCCAAAGCTGGTAGCCAGAGTGCTATATCCAACACACAGGTACGCTCTTTTTTCTCCAAAGATGGGATTGCACAGTGCTTTTCATTTGAATTACTCAAAACCATTGACAGTTGGGGTGGGATGCAACTTCATATCAACTCTCAAATTCCATATTTTTATTAAAAGTAAGATAATTTGGTCATTCCCACAAGGCACCAATAAATTAGAGCTGAGTAGAAGTGGGATCTTCAGAAGTGCACATATGTGCACTTTTTGCCAAATCAATGACAAGAAAGATGAGGGCAAATTTTTGTCGTTTTATTCCCTCTGATATCCTGCGGTGTTCTTGGCTGAGGACAATGATGATATTTTTTTTCAAGATGGAATGAGGTGCTATGGGTGTAATCAAAGCATCACCTTTTAGCCTGTTTAGATTTCACAACTGATCAAGTATCATATCCTGTATTGCCTCCTGTCTGTCTCATTTTCTTAGTAGGATGTCAAGGCTAATGTGATCTCTGCGGACAAGACGAAGAATTTCAATGTTATCTCCTTGCTGAGCTGAAATCAACTCTCACCACTGCTTAAGAAAAGGTCATGGCTGTCAGAACAGTATCACTGCAAGCTAAGGATATCAGAATGGCAGCTGCCAACCCACACACTGGCATCATCAGGAAGTCGATAGTCATCCACAGACTCAGTGAAACAACAGGATCCAAGGATATCACCAGATGGGGCAATCTGTCATGCACAAGCTGTAGAGGACAGGATGAAGTTTCTTTATATGAGCTGAGAGTGCCAAGTGCCACACACTTTCAAAAGAGAGGCCAAGGCCTGCCAATCATGACAATCGTTGTAATGCAAAAAGGTCAGATAGTCTTGTCTTTGTGTATCAGAAATGCCAACTTCCTGTCAATGATGAGGTCAAAAATCTGTACTAGATTAAAAGCATTTGTGCCAGGAGCCTCAGACTTCCAAAAGGTCAGTGTTAGTGCCAATCAAAAGTCATGTACCGAACAGAAGTTAACTTCTGCCTAAACTTAAATGAAATAGTTTCTCTATTTTATTCCCTAACCAAACGACTGAGCCCGTGGTTACTATCAACTGTACCATCCCCTGGTTCTCTGAAGCCAGGTCCAGACCTGGTCACAAATCTTCTAAACCATTGATTCTCAAAATTGCTTGCAGATCAGATTGCCTTGGAGAGCTGGGTAGAATACAGATAGCAGTGTACCACCCCCAGATTTTTGAGTCAATGGGTCTAGGATAGGGCTTGAGGATTTTCATTTCAAATAAATTCCGAAATGATGCCAACAATGACAAGGGACCATACTTTGAGAACCACTGTTCTTGGTGGTCTAAGAAAAACAACAACAGAAGTTAAAGGGCTATACTTCCCACATGTAACTAATCGGAATGTTCACAGTTGTTGGCTTTTTAAATTTTTATTACAACTGTTTTTTTCTTGAAGTTTTGGCTGTTTTGTTAGCATTTTTTCAGTCCACATTGTTTTATAGCCAGATGTGTTCTAGCATTAAAGTAAGAGAACTTCTGGATGGTTAAACACAGACACAAGCACTCATGTAAGCACAGGAAAGGAAATGTTATTTTCCTTGGCATAAGTGATATTAATGATAAATTAGTATTTGTGATAAAACCCTGGACTAAAAAACAACTATGATAAAATGATATGCTGGGTGGTCTACTGGCTTTCAAAATCCAGTACCCAATTATTGAGCAGACCTTTCTGGGGACCTCTGCAGTTGCATACTTGATGTTTCCCCTAGGGTGAGTAGATAGATATCTCGAAAAATGGGCAAGTGAATATTTTTGATCTTTCTTGCAACTGTGTTCTATTCATGTCTCCATGATTCTTACTTCATGGAATTTTCAATTACATTCTTGTAATTCCTGAAAAACAGGGATCATTCTTGTCATTTGTGTGTGTTAGTATTGATTTAAAACCAAGTTCTGTTGGTAGATTCTATTTCCAAAATATATGTCCTGAAATGTGTCCATTATCTTTGCCTCCTCCAGTATCAAACAACTTTTGTTGCAATCAACGAACATCTCTAACCCATGTTTATTACATTAACCATCTAAATGTACCAACAATTTTTTGTTACTGTTTTGTTTTAAATTTTTTTCTATTTTGTTCTTTATTATTAATGTGATGATATATTAATGTATTTTTATCTTAAATACTTTAAACAAGCCTATGTTATGAAACATGAAAATTCTTCCCTTACTACCTTCAACCTTCTCCTTTGCTCCCAAAGGTACTTCTGATAAACATATGAAATACGGCTCTGAGCACAGTGGCTCACACCTGTAATCTCAGCAGCTCAGGAGGCTGAGGCAGGAGGATCACAAATTCAAAGGCAGGCTTAGAAATTTAGTGAGACTCTAAGCAACTTAGTGAGATCCTATCTCAGAATAAAAAAAGAAAGGGCTGGGTATGTGGTCTAGTGGTTGAGTACTGCTGGGTCAAATCTCTAGTACTGAAAATATCTTATGTTCATTTTCATGTGCATATATATACATATATATGCAGATATATTATTTGGATGGGTGTCTCCCAAGAGCCCATGTGTTCAAGCTGGGGTCTCCATGGTGGCATTAATGAGAACTGTTAGAAACTTGAGGAGGCAGGGCCTAGGGAGATCCTTAGATCTTTAGAAATGTGTTCTTGAAGAGGATCATGGGAACTCAGTCTCTCATTCTTTCTCTGCTTCCTGGCTTGAAAGGTAAGTGCTATGCTTTGCCATGTGCTCCCATGATGTGCTGCTCTTATCAGAAACAGAAAACAATACGACATCCTTTAGAATGGAACATCTACAACAAGCACTAAATAAACCTTTTTTCCTTTATAAGTTACTTGCCTCAGGTATTTCAATGTAGTAACACAAAGCTAACTAAACATGTGATTTTTATCTGTATTATATGGGGTGCTTCAACATGTATACTCATTTGTCCATTGTTTTGATTTGTTTTCACCTCCTCATTCATTTTAAAGCTTAAAATAAGTGTGTTATAATATAAATGCACCATTCTTTATATGATTGCTACTTCACTGATAGATTTTATTTTTAATTTTTTACATTTTCAGAATGTAATATACCATATTTTTATATATGTCTCCAGGAACATGGATAAGCATTTCTGTTTTTAAACTTTAGAATAAACATAAAATTGGATCATACAATGATTTTTGACAACAAATACAATCAGAGAAAGGTTTTTGAGTGTAAATAACAAGTTTTTTTTTTTTAACAAATATGACAAAATCCAAACATCTAGTGCCTGTCTCCTCTCTAATCCTAAAGCAATCTCCCTTCTGCACATTCTGTTCCAACTATACTGGCTGTCCTTTAGTGCCTTAAATATTCCTTGCTTTTGGTTTTTATTCATGTGGTTTCAACCCTCTGGGATACTCTTTCCTGATTTTTTTCTGGGTAATTTTGTTTTTACCACAAGGTTTTCCTTTACATGCTAAATCCTCAGAAATGTGAATCATACTCAGAAGACCACTGTTTCCTCTAATTAAATCGTGAGGATAATTACCGGTTATAAATTAAGTTTATCTTTGCTAATCTTTCCCTTAAGCTTGCATTATAATTTGCATAATTATTTGTTTGATATTTGCCCCTCCACCTCACCCCTTAACCTGTAAAATTCTATGAAGACAAGGACCATATTTTACACATTTTACATGGGTTAGCGCGTCAATGAATATTCTCTTTGATGTTAAATGTTAAACCAGCAATGACCTGGAGCTTTTTAGCATTTATAATTCTCAGACTGTTTGCTTGTTTGCTTTTCATGATGCCTCCTGTGTACAGTTGTATGTGGGTCAGGTTGCTTTAGTTTGGGCTGTTTTGTGTTGAAAAAGAGCTCAGATGAACAGAACCGGATTGATGACATTTCATAATGCATGGCATACTGTCCTCAGCAGTAGGTGTACACCTCCTCTTTTGTTTTATGACTTTTAAAACGTGTTTTATTCCTCATCCCCAAGGTCATCCCCTCATAGTTACCCACATGTGTGTTTCCAGATTCTCATGTGTTTCCACACATGTTCTCTCTCTTTAGCCTCCATAGCTTGTTTATATATTCATATCTTTGTGATAGATAGTAGTTTTATGTTTTTTAAATGACAGAAAATTTATCATGTTAGCAATTTTGTACAAATTCTGTTTATTTTTTTTCACATCTATATGCATAGTTTTATGTAAATAAGGTCTTTTTTTCTGATTACTACACAGTATTTTATAAGATCCATATGGTCCACTTTACTTATCTAACTGCCATTGATGAACACCCAAGTCTCCCTTCACATATTTGTGATCACAGAGGACACATCACTAGACATTTTCATATATGTATCCTAATACATCTTGTACTTATTCTAGTATATATATCTCACAGTGGAATTAATGGGTCACAGATAGATGCTTATGTGAAAGACTGTTCAGTGTTACTCAAATTACTTTCTTTTCTTCCTAGGCTCACATCTTGACTATAGTTCCCAGCTTGCTTTGCAGTTGGGAATGGCCATGTGACTTAGTGCAAACCACAGCGAGAATAAGATGTGGCTACCAGACCTGGTCTGTGAAGTCCTCCTCTGTGATTTCCTCCCTAATCCTTTATGAAAGCTGGAATGGTGATGATATTATTTGGATGAGTGTATAGGAGGAACTTAGTAGCCACATGATAAAGAGAACAGAGCAAAGTAACAAAACAAATCTGAATTCTGGTAACATAGGTTATAGGAAAAATAACTGATGGGACTTTGATATGAGGAAGAAAGTATTCTTATAACTGACTTGTTGACTTGTGTTTTTTTGTTTTTTGGGTTTTTTTTTTTGCATTCATATCTAACATTATTTCAACTAATATTGGACTTATACTCAGTTTTCAGATTACTCCAATTTCAGATAACTCTCAAAAATTACTTTCCCAATTTTAAGAAGATTCTCATTTCCCTTTATTCTATGCAATGTTTGATAACTTTTATCTGATTTTGTAATTTTTATTAAAATTGGTAGATTTAAATTGGGATTTCAATTCAGTATTTTTTAATTTTCATCTTTTGAGAAATGGTGAAGTCATTTACCTCTGTGTGTATATAGTGACCATATGATTTTCTCTTTATGGATTATAATTCATATCTTTAATTCATTAATTCATTTGTTTTCTTTCACTAGAAATTTTGTACATTAAACCTAATTGATTTTGACTGTAGCAAATATCTTCTCAGACTGATACTTGCTTTATAATTATATACCATAATTATAATATAGATTTCTTTATTGGACTCATTTTCAATTTACATGAAGTTTAATCTATAAATTGTTCTTTAATGACTTATGCTTTAGGATAGGTTTACAAAATCTTTCCAGGATACAAATATATTCTCCTATGTTTACTTCTAGTAGATTTTAAGAGTATTCCTTCCGTATTTATGACGCAGGTGTATTTAGTCAACTTTTGAATATATATGGTAGGAATCTAATTTGATGTTCTCTACATTGAGCTGATTTTTCCAATGCTGTTCACTAAATAATTAATTGTTCCCAAACTGACATATGCTTAGTTCCCATATAAATGCTTCTATTTCTATATTCTCTAGTATGTGTTCTTGTTCATTTAATCTGTTATTATTCCATAACTATGCAGTTTAAATTCTATGAATTTGTTAATGGCTTAATATGTGATAGGGAAAGTCTTCACTTTTTGCTATTATTTGAAAATTATCACTATATTAAACTTTTTCTTTGATTAAAACTTAGAACCTTTTCATTTCTTCCCTAACTCATAAATATAATTTTAATTGGAATTATATTTAATTTTATTAAATAATTTGCACACAATTGATATCTTTGTAATAATTAATTCCCACTAAGGCTAGGGTTCACCATGTATTTAGTTCTATTGTTCTTAATGCACTCTATCAGTTTTAAATTTTTCTCCATACAAGTTTAACACAGTATTTATTTGATTAATTACTAGAAACCCTACATAGGTAAAAAGAAAAAGAGAGATAAAAATATTATAAGTGGAATTTATTATTTTATTCTGTTTCACTTTTCAATTGTTGGTTATTGGGTATAAGAAAGTTAATAAGCTTATATATTGATATGTTATCCTGTGGTCATGCTAAGTTCTACTGTTTTAGAATTTTGCCTCTCGACACTGTAGTCCTTGCATGGTGCATGAAAGCCCTTTGCTTATGCCTTTTTTTGTGTTCTCTGCTCACATTGCTTGTCCATAACTGCACATTCTAGAAAGTGCAATGGCAAGAAGAGGAAGTACCCATTTCTTTTTTACCACTATAGAAGGGGTGCTTTTAAAGCTTCTTTCTTTAGAGTTGATGCACTCCACACGTTAAGTCAGATTGATTTCATAAGAAAAAGAGAATTGATTTCTTATATCTGGGTGTTGATGTTTATCAAGGAAGTTTCTCTGTTGAGATAATTAATGATTTAATAATGCTGTAGGCATCTTGAGATTCAAAGGATAAAAGTGTAATAATACTTCCTTGTGAGCTATATTTTTTACCCACACAAAGTGTACAATGTATTCAGTTAGCAATCCACGTACAAAATAAAGTATTCCAGGAATGAGTAGTTTAGAGGAAAGGATTATACTGTTTGTAAAAGGCAACTATATGCATAGTTTTTCCTACACAAAACTTTCTATGCAGTTGAAGTTAGTTTTAAAAATTTCATATTTTGAATAGGGTGAATTTCAAGATTTTCATACAATCAGTGAGAGACTTGTGATCCCAATAGTTTTTAGTAAATCTTGGTGTCTTTATTTCCCTTTTCCCATTTTGATTTTCATTCCATTCTCTGTGTTTAGAATGACTTTTCAAACTGTCCTCACCTTTTGAATTCCTGCCTATCATTTCAGCCTCAGGTGAAATGTGCTCTCCTTCAAGAACTTTTCTGTAATATGCACAGAAAAAATAAAAACATGATATGATCTTAGAATAGTTCTTGCTCTTACAACCCTATTTTTTTAATGTTTTATTAGCTTCAATGAGCATATACTGTGTGTTATCATATGTGTTAGGTGCGGGAAATACAAAGATGAAGAGAAACTACTGTGCCTGCCCCTAAGTAGATCAGTGGCTAGGAAAAGAAATAGACTCACTTGCAGACAAAATGTCAAGGGTCAGCTCAACAATTCCAGAAACCAAGGAATCAGTAAAGAAGGAATGATTGCTTGCATAATGAGAGTAGGCATACTTTCACAGAGAAAATGATATTTAAAGGAGAGAAAGGTGAAGTTATTTCATACAGAAACCACAATATCTAACAGAGCATTGAGATGGAACAAGGCATTTTTACAAAACCATGAAGAACTCAATACGTTGATTGTATACTAAGCACATGCGAGAGTAGAGGACAGGTAGAGGGAACGAGGTGAGACGTGAAACTGAAGAAGGAGGCAGCACCCTGTTTTTAATGAACTGTGCTTTCGGTACTAAATAATTTTGAAATCATCTCTTCAGTAATGGGGACCTATGGAGAATTACTATGGGTTGAATAACATAATCAGATCTATGTTTGGACAGGATTAGACCAATAGAACAGTGCATGACCTATTACGGATAGAAGAAGAAGATGATGGCAGAAGTCATCATTGCAGATAAGTCAGAAGGATGACAGTGCAGTTGAGTGAGGCTGTGCCATCTGAGGAGGAAAGGAGGATGCAGAAGCTATTTAGAAGATAGACACAGGAAGTTTTTCTGACTTTTCAAAAGAGAAATGTGAAGAACTTGTTTCCTTTCTCAGGTGTTATTCCAAGTGAGATTTACAAAAGGAAGAATTTGTTTTGCTGGAGTTGTTTAAGTTTGGATATGTGGAAATAAAAAGTGAGAGAGGGGGACTATATAAGACTGCAGCTCAGAGGGTTACTACAATAAGTTAATAATAAAAACTTAAAGAATATTATAGTGGATGATAGTGGGTGTGCTTGAGGTTGCTCACGGTGGATGAGATATCTAAGAACAAAGTCTTACAACACTTGCTTTACATGTGTGAGGCCCAGGATTCCATTCCTAGAACTGAAAGGAGAGAGAGAGGAGAGAGAGAAGAGAGAGAGGAAGAAAGGAAGGAAGGAAGGAAGGAAGGAAGGAAGGAAGGAAGGAAGGAAGGAAGGAAGGAAGGAAGGAAGGAAGGAATTGAGAAAGTAAATTGACAAGTACAGATGAAAAGAATAGTCAAAGGTATAGGTGGAAAACAAAGTGGTTAATGTTGACATTAAAATAATATTAAAATAATATTCAATTTCTAGAATATTTCAGCACTCATTTCCTATTTAAAAAAAAAATGCTGTCATAGTTCTTGTTGTGTTAATATCTCCTCAGATGGCCCTTACATTTTTCTGGTTTCTCAGTTCCTCACATCTAGTCTGCAGTGATTATGTCTTCCAACCTAACCTTAGGTTGATACCATGCTGATACTTTTCAAATGTGACTGCACCCAGAGAGTTGTTAAATGAATTCATTGTGTCATAACCAATATTTAACAAATAGAAAAGGTAAGAAAGGAAAAGATACAGAGGATTGGATAAAAGATATCAGCAAGTAGCAGATTGTGTCATGAAAATCCTATCACAGTGACACTCTCTTTTTCATGCCTATACCAAACAGATATATCACCCTTTTCTAAACTCCTGAAGCACTTACTCTTGAAACATCTCCAATTGGGTGTTTATAAGTTCTGTTGTCCTCCCACTAGAATAGAAAATCCTTGATTGTAGGAATTTTCTCTGTCTGAGTCTCTGTAGCATCCCCAGAAACTAGAGTATTTGGTGATGATTAGATTAAATAGTTAACTACATAATGAATAAACAGATTCTTCCCTGTATGGTGTAACTATATTGTGAGCAGAGCCCAACCTATTACCATAGATACAAACTAGAAATTTGATTGACATGAATTTATTCATTTATTTATGTGTTTAGTAAAGTTTTCCTACCAAAATGATATCCTATTTTGACACTGAAGTTTTTTATTGATAGTCATAAAAATTGTATAACTTGTCAGAAATGAGCTGGGATCATGCTTACTAAAATCAGAATTTAAAAAGAATAAAGACTATTTTTGCCTGATCATATTATTATTTCTAAGACAGCATTCCTGGCATTCTTCTTTTGTGTCCTAATAATTTTGCTCTTTCTATATTTTTCTTCTTTTTAATTTTATAGTGTACTTTTTTTGAGTATAATGTTCCCACTACTTTTGGTTCCAATTTTTTTTAAATTTGAGAGCAGATGGCTTTGCTACAAGAGCAATAACCTATAAAAAATGGTGTATACATGAACAAATGAACAGATTTTGATATAATAAAATGAAACATATAAACTGAATGGGCACATGTATAATTATACATCTAATTATTTTACTGCATGAGAATTCTACAGAAATGGAAGTAGTACACAAAAATGTATGGCATTGCACTTATCTAAGCAAATCAAATTTAAAAATTTTTTTTGGTCCTTCCTAAATGTTTATAATCAATCTTGGTTTCAAGAGCATCTCTTTACCATAACAGATTCAGGCATGATATGTACACATACACACATGGTAGTACACTTGACAGGCTCTGTGGAACAATAGGCATAGGTAGAAACTCACTTAGAAGAGACAATAACTGTAAACTCGGTTTCTAATTCTAGGGTTTGTGTGCATCTTATGGCCAAAAAAGTGTGAACTAAAATTATAATCCCCTTTGAATCCTGAATCTCACCTGAAGTAATTTTGACCTAGTCTTCTTCAAAGTCAAAAGAACAGTCTCAAGAGAATTGCATAGAAGGAAAAACTCTGTTGTGTGTATATGCTGTTTGAAAATTATGGGCTTGCTTTTATGGTACTCAGAAGCAGGAAAATAAAAACAAGATTGGTGAATATTTACATTTAAATCTATTCAAACTCCTTTTTTAAAAAAAAATTCAATTAAAATTCCTAGTTCAGTGTTATTTGAATATAAAAGGAAAAATCCCTGAAATTTTAAACTGTGAAAATATTTTTACTTAATCTTCCAGAAATGCCACCTTTAGTTCTGAAACAGGTCATGAGCACAAATAATAAAGCTTGTATTACAGGAAATTGAATTTTCAGATAATCTATAGAATGATTTTTTTTTAAATAGGAAATTAAATTTGTTCTTGTTGTTTGTAAATGAAATAATGGTTCTATAGGAAGCTACCACTCTGGAAATTAATGGATGCCCTAGTGTTCTTCTACTGTAGTGATGTGCGGGAGCATGTAGTATTTACCCATAATGAAGATATTGTTGCACAGGAAGTACCAAATTCTTTGATTTTAAAAATGTTAAAACCACCTTCATTCAAGTACTTGGGCAAAGTCAAAGCTGGATCCAAGCATAAAATAGAACATGCAATTTCCCAAAAGAAAAAATTGGCAGCATATACCTAAGCCTTTATTTGGCCTATTAATTTTAAGCCTGGGGCTCTCTCTCTCTTATTTTTTTCCAGTTAATATCTGGACTAAAGATAAAGATACAAAGATACAAGCATTAGCACAACCTATTTTTAATAATAAATATCTCCAGTTTCTTCTCATGTATTTAATTTTCTCCTGATCCTCCCTTTTTTAAAATTTATTTTCCCATCATTTTCCTCTAGATCAAGAATGTAAATTATTAGAGACATTTTTTTTCCTGCAAGAAATGGATTGTAATTCACATATTTTAAAACTAGAGTCCAAACTCTTGGTTCTACTATCCATACATTCTCTTGGAAGAGGCTAGAATTGAGTTGAATTTTCTGTCTTCATAGTATTAGATTTTGCAACATTGAGAGTTAAAAGAGGTGCCATCTGTTGAGGTCAGTGGCTGACCAGACAGGAAATCTTGCATCATAATATTCCAGGACCTGGTTCTGAGCTTCACCAACTCTGGAACCCTGTTGCATCAGAGTGAAGCCAGAATTAGACAGGCAGTCAGTGCAGATAGGCAAGGGTAGGATCCAGAGAAAGAAAGCCAATTTGGGTCCAGGAAGTTGGAAACTTGCAACTTTCCAGTATCTGAAGGATTGAAATGCTAATGCCTTCAGATCCCTCCTTGCACCCTTATCAAGATAACCTGGCCTAGCTCCAACCTGTTGCTTGGGTAACTTCTCCCAAGGATGTCCTTCCCTATAGGGAGCTGTAAAAATTAATTAATGTGCCTTGGGCTGGCCGTCTTCCTGCCTGGATTACTCTACCTTGACCCCTCCTGTCCATCTGCCTCTCACATTTTGGCTATCCCACCTGGGCCTAGTCATGTATGCAGGAAGGAGAGAGATAAAGGGGAAGAAAGAAGGAGTACAAAGGAAATTTCAAATGTATGAAGGAGGAAGAACCCTTTCACTTCTTGGGATACGAGGATGCTAGCTATGAACCTCTTCTCCCTCCTAGGATAAGTCTATGTTACCCCTTTTAAAATAAATAAACCTTGCTTTATATGCTTACCTTGGCTTGCTTCTAGTATTATACTTCAACATGTGAGGAAGCAGGACTTGGTGGTATCAAGAGCACTTAGAGTTTAATCATACCTCTGCAAACTGATTGCTAAATTCACAAAGGCTGATCCAAAAAGTAAAATACCAACTTTGTAATTGAAACTTAAACCATGAAAGGAAGCCAAGTATTTATCTCTAAAAGGAAATAGTCATTGACTGGCAAACTTTGGAGACACACATGTGTTTGAGGAGCATAACATTGAGGCAATGGGAGATGAAACTGCTCATTTTGACAATTTGATATATCCTTCTTTTGGGTAAAGGTATATGGGCCAAGTTGAAATAGATATATCTGCCAATAGGTCATGATACCCCTTTTTAATCAATGCAAAAGAGGCAACAATTCTCACATATTTTCTTTTATTTAGACTCTAGAAAAACTATATTGATTCCATTAACACAATTTGTCTTAAAGCTGAAAACATACAATTATTTAGGTTTTGATGTAATTGCAGTCATATTGTAATCCAGTTTCCAGAATCCATAATCTTATGCTAACTGGACTTTGGCATTCTATAACTTCCTTTTATGTCTCATACCTATACTTACAATGACTTCTATGTCTTCCCAGGTTCATCTGCATGAATTTGATTTCAACTGCTGAAGATGTTATCACTAATCCCATTGAAATTCCTACCACCAAAATTTCTTCCAGATGAGCATAAACAAAGTATCAGGTCTAATTTAATCTTCACAACATGTTGAGGGTGAAGGTAAAATTATTGTAATAATACCCATTTTTACAACTGAGATTTATGTAAGTTCAAGGTTATGTAGAAGGTAGCAAAACTTATATTTCAAGTAAGATGTAACTGACTTTAGGTTCTAACTCAGAGTAATTTTACTCTGAATTTATGATAGTGCTCTTTAACATGAAGATACTTGGAAATGTCACTTACGCATATCTTAGATTTTTTTAAAGCAAGCTAGAAAAATTGAGAGGAATCTCAAAGTTATGTTGAGTCTTAGATTTTTCTAGGTAATGTATTGTAAAATTGGTAGCCACTCTAATTTATGTAGCTTTAAATCCACCAGGGTACAGTGACCCTGGTAGAATTGCTTGCCATGTTGGAGTTGCAATAAATATTCTGTGAGAATATTTATAGAGTATGCTAAGTGTATATAAAGTTTAGCAAAGCATAAAGCAGCAAAGACGAGATGCTTGTTCCAAAGAGGCTGGGATCTAATTTAGATGTAGACAGAATACTAGATACTTATAAAATACTAACAGAGAGTTGATTGATTGACGTATAACCTCAGTAATGGTATGATAAATCACATGGTAACCATCTAAACATCTAATGAGCATTTGGGTAGATCATCAAGACCATTTTTGGGGGGTTTCATTTTAAAATAAAATAGAAAATACCCAAGAAGCCACAGGAAAAATGTAATATATGACTGTCCTTATTACCTGCTATGCAATGCAGCATCCTGGAAGGGACAGAAAGTCATTCTCAAAGAAGACTATATTTCCTTTTGCTCAGTGAAGGAACTTCATTTCTACACCCCAGAAAGGGATATTTAAAAAAGAAAACATTTAAAATAAGATACTTTTATCTGTTACTTACGTTTATTTCCATGTTAACAATATGAGTACTCACAGAAGTCAAGTAAAGTGAAGAAATATGCGTGGCAGTCACCTTATTGCGGTGAAACACAGAGCAAATGGTGCTCTGGAATGGAGTACCAGGAACTGTGTGCTCCTGGAGGACAGGGACTTTGATTTCCATTGCTTGCTGTTGTCCTCCACTACCCCTAACACACATACACACACTGATCTAAACATGTGAAAAGCCCATCCAGTCCACTTTTTTTTGGTACTGGGGATTGAACTCAGGGGTATTCAACCACTGAGCCACACCCCCAGACCTGTTTTGTATTTTATTTAGAGATAGGGTCTCACTGAGTTGCTTAGCACCTTGCCATTGCTGAGGCTGGCTTTGAACTTGAGATTCTCTGGTCTCAGCCTCCCAAAGTGCTTGGATAACAGGCGTGCAACACCATGGCTGGGTTCTGGTCCACTGTTTTTGCTGAGATTTTAAGAAAGAACAAACACATGTCTAATCACTGTTCAGGTTTCCTCTTTTGGCCCAGCCTGCTTGCAAAACCCTGTATCTGTTCTTTTTGTTCTTTCATAGAGCAAGTTCATAAATCAGGTTCCATCTTAGTTGGAAGTGGCCAGCAGTTCTGAATGGCCAAATAAAAATCAGTGAAAGTATCAGAATCTCTGACCTTGGCCAGATATTTAGTTTGTACTAGCTATCCCAGCTTTATCAGTAATAAAACTGCCATTTTTTGTTCCATCTGTCTGATTCTGTTTTGCTCTCTGTCAATTCAAAACTTGGAAGAAGAAAAGTTGTGATTAAATTCCAAAATATATAACAAATGTCTACTGAATCATTGATCTAGGTAAGTTATCCATTACAAAAATAAAAGAGCTGAGGAGGTTCAATTCGGTTTGTTTGTTTCTTTTTTTTAAATGACTATGCATATCATATATGTTTTCACATTTTCTGTTATATTTTATTTTATTAGATTGTGTCCTTTGGTGTGTAGTGTCTACATTTTATTCATCATTGCAACAACTAGCACATAATAGTTGCAAGCATATAACAAGTGGTAAGTATATTTAGTATTAAATGATATTGCTGCTTTTTAGTTCTAAATTATGTATCTAATCGACTATATATGTATACTTTACAGACATTAAAATTAACTTTAAAAAACTAGCTTTATATGTCATCTATTACAATCTATCATGTGGAATCACTATGTAGCATTGTTTTACAGAAAAAAAAATCTACTTAAAAAGTTAGATATTTGAGATATTAGTATATAAATCCCATTGCTAGTGGGAGCTATCTAATTGATCTAAGGAAAAGTATTGTATTAAAAGCTAGTTTTAGGAGATTCCATTCTGGAATAGGGAAATAAGAATACCACAAACTGTCTTCCCAACAACCATGTAAATGGAGAAAACTATTTAAAAAAAAATTTAAGTCTCTGGAAATTGAAGTTTCTGGTTAAAGAAAAAGGAAAAATATTCTCTTTGTAGAGTTTCTCTTTGTAGTTCTTATTTGTGTGGCATTTCTATAAGTATTTTGTAGTGCAGGATTAATGGTCATGAATTATTTTAGTTTATTCTGATCATGGAAAGTCTTTATTTCTTCTTTGTTTCTGAATAATAGTTGTGTTGAATTTAGCAATGTTGGATAGCAATTGTTTCCATTCAGAGTTTGGATGATGTCATTTCAAGTCCTCCTGGCTTCTAGAGTCTAAATTGAGAAGTCAGAAATGAGTCTTATTGGATTATCTCTAAATATGCTCCATCATTTTTCTCTTGCAGCTTTCAATACTCTATCCTTATTTTTTATATTAGATATTTTGACTATGATGTGCCTTGGAGAGATTTTATTTTCTTTTTTATAATTTTGTCTATTTGAGATTCTATAGGATTCTTGTTCATGGTTGCCCATCTTATTCCTAAGGTTTGGAAAATTTTTTGCTATTTCACTGAGTGCTTTCTTAATGCCATTAGTCTATATTTCTATGCCATCTTCCATACCAATGATTCTTATGTTTGATCTCTTGTATTCTGATCATGGTCTTTTATTTCATTTTTCTCTATTGTCTACTTAGTGTTCGAGTTCAAATACCCTGTATTCAAGGCCTGAGATTCTGTTTTCCATGTAATCTAGTCTATTGGTTGTGCAGAATAAATATTGTTTATTTATTTATTTATTTATTATATTCTGTAATATTTATTACAGAATAAATATTGTTTATATGGAAATTTTTCTCAAATTATCCTACAATTTCAATGTGATAACTATTAAGTTCACATCTTCTTTGAAGGTAATAGCAAACTGATTCTCAAATTTATGTGCATGTGTTTGTATGTGTAGGTATAACCAAGAGTAGTCAAAGCAATCTTGAAAAGTACAATCAGGTTTTGACTCATACATTTTGATTTTATATTTATTATATGCAGTTACCATAACAAAGACAGTATGGTACTAACATTTAGATAGATGTATAAGTCACTAGAATAGAACTGGGAGTCCTGAAATACACCTTATCGTGTACAATTTAATTTCAATTCACAAGTCAATGGAGAAAGAATAGACTTTTCAACAAATAATGACAGTTGGATATCAACATGCAAATGAATAAAGGTAGATGTTTCCTTAAAAATTTTTCACTTTTCATAAAAGTCAAAGTATGACTTTTACACACATACACACACACACGTAGACACACACATCAGACAACACATAGCTACAAACATATCAGACCTAAATCTAAGACTGAAAGTGTAATACTCTTGGGGAAAACCATTAGTATCTCTTTGTGACCACCAACTAGGAAAGGGCTTCTTAGATATGATATCAAAAGCAAAACGGACAAGTGAAACAGTGGGTAAATTAGATTACACCAAAATGAAAACCTTGGGAAGAAAATTTCATAAACTTTACATTTGATAAAGGTCTCCTCTTCCACTTATGTATAAAGAACTCTTACAACTCAATAATTAAACCAATAAGTTACACAATTACAAAATGGACAAAATTAGCCATTATGTAAATGCAAATGAAAAGTATGAGATACTACTTCACTGCTCTAGATACCGTAATAATAAAGAGAGGTAATAATATGTGCCAATGAAGATATAGAGAAATTGGAGCTTTCACAAATATCCCCACAGGAAGGTAGCAATTTAAAATGTTGCAGCTACTTTGCAAAACACTTTGGCATTTCCTCAAAATGTTTACATACAGTTCCTAGCTGATCAGTAAATCTACCCCTGGTTAGTTGTATATCCAGGAGAAATAAAAACACAAGCCTACAAAAAAGCATAAAAGCAATGTTCATAGCAGCACTATTCATAATAGATAAAAAGCAGAAAACTCCAAATATCTTATGGTAATTTCAGTTTGTCTTTTGCTTGCTTTTATTATTTGTTTATTTATTTTTGTTTTGCTATGTCAACTTGGTAATGCTGCAGTGCCCAGTCATTCGTACAGACACTAATATTGGTGTGTCTATGAAGGTTTTTCATAAATGTGATTAAATTCCATAATTGTTGAATTTAGGTTAGGGACTTTATTTTAGATCTTCTGAGTAGGCTCGATTTGGTTAGTCAAAAGGCCTTAGAGCAGAACCGAAGCTTTGCTGATGAAAAAATTCTGCTTTTGTGAACCCCAGCTGTAGCCTTTTTCTCAGATAATCTGGAATATTCTCTGAAAGGGGCAAAGTATAGTCAAATTTTAACAAATGAGAAATCTGGTGTTCTATTTTATGAATATGGGAATAATTTGTTTTTGAAAAAGGTTTAAAATGTAATACTTTCATAAAACATTTTTATAAATGATGAAACAGCAGTCTAAGGTTTTTACTTGATTCTTGCTTTAATTTACAAACCTAAAATCGAATAGTTCGAGGAACAAAAGAACAAAGCAGACTAAAAGCTTTTTATATTCTTTGGCCTCCAGTCTCTATTGTACTTAAAATGTCACATTCTGCATTTAGGAGTTTAAGAATGGGTATTAAGGAGTCTTTATTACAAAACCTAATCTAATAAGAGATTTGGGACTTCTCAAATAGTATTTAAAGTGATGAACAAGGATCTTTATATGAAAATTGGCATTGAAAACACATTGTGATGAAAGTTTTCCAAAGCCTAAAGAACAAACGACTTATAAATATTTTCCGAATTTTAGCTTAAATTTGTGCTTACATCATCTCATAGTATCATTTTTTTAACTATTTCAACTTTTTGTTTTCTGATATTGATAGCCGTCAGGGTCAATATTTGGTGAGAACTCTTAGTTTAGGCTCTAACAATTACTTTTGGTTTTCATCTTTTGTTTTTTAGATTCTTTCATCACATAGGACTCTAGTCATGGATGAATTCGATGCTTTCATAAAGTGAGTGTTTATTTTGTAATATCAACTCAATATTGAATTGGCACATGCCTTAACATTTTATTTGATACTGTTGTTCCTTAGCACAGAATTAGCTTCTATTGTGGCTTTGGAAGCCTTTCAGCATGAAAAATCAATATGATATGAAAAGGCTAATATGGTGTAAATTATATTGTTATGACCTGGCCAGAAAAGCTGTTCCATGACTTCATTCAGTTTATGTTGTGAAAACAAGTCAGATTGACAAACTGCCAAAAGCAATGCCATGTTTATTTACAAAATCATGAACCAAGGAAAATTGTAAATTGACTTACTAGAGCATGGTTCAATTTTTAAAAGAGAGAAAAAAGTCTTTACATATTTTTAACCTCTCTTTTAAATAAAACTCCAGTTATCTTTTGTTGTACATTCAGTATGGTCTTAGAGTTCAACTATGACATATTCTATAGTCAGCAAAGTACTGTGCCAAAGGTACACACTTTGGACTGAGACATTGATTCAAATCCCATGTCTGCATGTTGGCATATTTGATCACACATAAATTATTTAAACCTACTACACCTTCCTCCTTACAATTTTCCCAAGGTATTTTGTGGAAGAATTGAATAAAGGCACATTTATTAAACATCAAACATGATATCTTAAAACTAACTCATTCAAAAATTTCACACTCTCTTCCCTTTTTATGTATTTTTGAGTAGTTATCCTAAAATTTTGTTTCTTCTGGTTTCTCGTGATTTACATTGGAATTAAAACAGAATATTTCATAAAATTATGCTTTGCTTCAGTAAACAGTTTTTTTCTTTTTTCTATTTTTGAAATCTGCTCATTGTTCCAAGTTTTTTCAAGTCAAGGTGATAGATGATGGTCCCCCACCTGCGGCCGCTGCTTTGTTCTCCAGCACTGAGTATTGAACCCAGGGACGTGCTACCACTGAGCCCTTTTTAATTTCTATTTTGAGATGGGGTCTTGCTTAATTGCCCAGGCTGGCCTCAAACTTGCCATCTTCCTGCATCAGCCTCCATGAGGGATTACAGGTGTCTGAACCTTGCTGCTGAGTTCCTTCATGCAAGGGAAAGGCAGACATGACAAAACACTTAAGAATGAGAGTTAATCAGTTAAAGCTGAACTCCGTGCTCTAATCGTACTTCATCATTCAAATGCTTATTTTGGGGAATGTCAGTCAATTCTCTTCTCTAGGTTCATATGTGAAGATTAAACTTGTTTAATATTACTAAATTAATACTTTGTAATAATTTTATATAATTTGCTATGAAAAGTCACATTCAACAACAAACGTAAACATTTAGTGTATTTTTATATCAGTTTCTTGCTCCTTTTAAGTAAGAAACTGTTAGACTTCCTTTTAAAGTTTGAGGAAACATAGATTAATTTATTCTTTACATCTTTTCCAACTGTTATCCTCTGAAAGATTCTCAGTTTAGGAGGATCTAATAACAATTACCATTATTGTACTTTTTAATTCTTAAATCAGGAAAATAGATAAGGGTTCATTTTATTTCATCACCTGACACAATAATTTCATGAAGTAAGTACTATCCTACCTGATTTAATAAGATGCTAATGAGTCCAGGGAGTTAATTCATGAATCCAGGTTACTATTGTATAACTATATTCTATATTCTATAATTATTCTAATGCTATATTCTGGTGGTGCTATTGGTAGGCAATAGAGAAGTGGGATTTGTGGGAGGACCTTAGGTCATTTGCAGCAGGGAGAGAATAGCCTTGATGGAGATTGTGGAATCCCCAGCTTCTCAGCCTGTTTTGGCTTGCTGTATATGAACAGTTTGCTGTCCTACACACTCTTGTCTTGATGTGCTGCCCTTGTCAGGGACCTAAAGCAAATGGGCCTACCTGATCTTGCACTAGTACCTCCAGAACCTTAAGCCAGAACAAATCTGCTCTCTTTATAAATTAATTGCTTCAGATTTTTTTTTTTTGGTGCCAAGGATTGAACTCAGGGATACCTAATCACTGAACCATATCCCCAGCCCAATTTGTGTTTTATGTAGAGACAGGGTCTCACTGAGTTGCTTAGAGCCTCGCCGTTGCTGAGGCTGGCTTTGAACTCACAATTCTCCTGTCTCAACCTCCCAAAGTGCTGCCTCAGATACTTAATGATAGTTGCATGAGGCCCACTAATACAGACATTACCATTTCAGCTTAGCAATCAGATCAGAAAGCACAGGAAGATTCTACTATATTGTACCCTTATCACAATTACATAACTAGCTGCACATTTAGTTATGTAACTACAGAGACTTCCTTCTTGCAGTTTCCCTAAACTATTATGTAGATGAAATAAAAAAGGACACATTTACAAAATATCAAACATGACACCTTATCACAAATCACAAATAACCATTCAAAAAATTGAATTATTGCTTATTTTGGGGTAATTAAAATTTTAAGAGACTAGTAAACTATCAGGAATTGTTGATGGCTTACTACTATCTTGAAAAAGTGCCTGTTTTAAGGCGATACGAGGAGAATACAGTGTACTGGAATATATTCCTAAAATACAAGAGATTCTAATTTGGAGAGATTTTTCATAGTTTAACACAATATTTCTGAGTGACATAAAAGTGCTATTTATGTACCAAGTTTGTAGAGAGAGACAGAAGAGACAACTACATACATCCATGTAAATATGTAAGAAAGGATGCAAGAAAATAAGCAATTGCTTTCTCCATTGGACTGTGGCTCTTGTTTGCCATGCACCAAACTTTTGGTATGTGCTCAATACACATTTGTTGGGTTGATGGCAAATGAATAAAAGAATAGAACATCATCTAGTGTTTATTTATTTTTTTAAGACAACAATTATTAGACAGGCTTAGAAGAGCAGGAACAGAATTACAAGAAGAGAAAGTGGCATGTGCAAAGGCAAACAAGAGACATACAAAGGGCTCTGTAAAGATTGGCTACACTAAGCACCTCTTTCATGCATTCAGTTAGCAAGCATTTATCGTCAGGAACAGTTAAGCTATCAGTAGTGAGCAGGGCACAAATTTTTATGTGTCCAAATTATAATATTCATGGCGAAAACGAGAGAAGATAATGCCTAGGTTATAGGTGATGCCATATTTCTTGAATGCCCAGCTAAAGATTTCAATTTAAACTGAAAGCATCATAAAGCAAACTCATGTTTGTCAATCTTCCAAAGAAAACCTTGATGATTTTATACACTTTTCCTTGAAAAAAAAAAAATCCCCCAAAATGTAAAAAACAGGAGAGCAAAATCTTTCAAGTTTAGAAAGCTAACATGGGAGGAAGACAGGTGAGGGTAAAGTGGGACAGTGGGACTCAAGGGCTATGAATCATTCAGCTAAGAAATGAGGAGAAACTGACATCAGGCGGTAATTAACAAGTAGAAGCAGTTCTGTACTGTTCTGTGGTAGGATTGAGGTGATCCTATGACTGGATATGCAGGGTAATGTAGGAGTAAAGCAGGAGATGAGTCATGGGTGAAGCTGAGGTTTTCTGTTTATGCACATTTGTTATGCAGTGTGGAGATATTGGCTCAGACAGCTTGGCAGGGAAACACATATCAATTTGAGAATACAGGAACAGCATGAACCATTTTGAAAATGGTGGTTTGAGTTGTGTTCCGTAGGCAGTCAGAAATACAGGTGTAGATGGCTGCGAAGGACTGATGCTGAAAATGTATAATTAGAATTCATTATAACAGAGATTTTAGCGAAAGCCAGGAAAGCAGATGTGCCCACCCAGGGAGAAAGCAAAACATAAGAAAGGAAATCAGAAGTGCTTTTTCTCGAAAGAGTGGAAAGCCAGCAGTTCATGGTAGAGAAGAAGAGAGCTGGAAGGAGACTGGAAATGAGCAAGCAGAGAAATAGGTGGCATCAGTACTGGGGCCTCTGCATAAGACTTCTGATTACATTTGTTTACAAGCCTGGCCTAGCAATAATTAACGCTGATGAGCTGAGTTGCTTGCTGATCACAGATTTTGTTGTGCCCTTGACACTGGGAATTAGAAGGCTTCTCTGAAGATGAGAAAACAAAAAGCAGTCTTTGAGGAATTTGAAAGCCAATTTTATGAATAAAGCACTCAAGTTTGATGGAATCTGGAGGCTTGCTTTAACTCTTCTCAAAGAGAAAACTGTTTCTCTGCTTGCTGTTAGGTGTCTACTTCCTCATCTGTGATTTTTTTGTTGTAAAGGCTAATCTTTGCAGATTAAAATAGAGTTAAGTATTGGCTTTGTGGCAGCATACCAGAACTGGGAACTGGTTATATGGAACCAGGGATGACTAGGAAAAAAGGAAGTAAAGAAATTCTGCCTTAAACATTTGATCAACAAATAGAGAAGGGAAAGAGCCTATGCGTCTTAGAAAGACAAGGTTTATTGCTCTTATTTCTACCTCTGCTGCTTTCCTGTTTGTATGCGTTATAGTGATTCTTGGATTTGTTCAGAATAGTGTTCATTTCAATAATAACATTCTGATTCACCACTGTTCTGTAAATGTGTTTTTTCTCAGTGTTTTTTTTTTTTGGACTGGGGATTGAACCCAGGGGGGCTCTACCACTGAGCCACATCCCCAGCCCTATTTTGTATTTTATTTAGAGACAGGGTCTAACTGAGTTGCTTAGGGCCTTGCTAAATTGCTGAGGCTGGCTTTGAACTCTCAATCTTCCTTCCTCAGACACTCAAACTGCTGGGATTACAGGCATGTGCCACTGTGCCCAATTTTCTCAGTGTTCTTAGTTCCCATCAATTTATCTTTCTATTTGAGAAGATATCTTACACATGGAGGAAAAACTGCGAAGACTTAAACTCTCAGATTAGGAGGCAATGGCCTCTCATAAACCAATGCCAGGTTACTGTTGACCACTAGGGGCAGACTGGCTGCATGTACTGTGGGCCAATGACTCATGGGTATCAAATTCTCCTCTAATCCAACCTCTCCTGAGTCAGTGGTTGATGATATAAATTATCAAGGACACCTGCAATTCAGGTTGGCATGCCTACAGGTAACTTGTGTCAAAAGACAAAAATTCCAACAAATTCAGCTGTAGATCGAATTGGCTTGTTTGTGATTCTTGCATCGGAGTAATCTTCATTCTCTTAAACTGATTTCTTACTGGGAAATGGTAGAACAGTGTGTTTTACAATGCAGAGACAGGGAAATGGAAAGATGGGGCAAAATCCTGATGGGTTAACATGAGCTACTTCATGTTACTTTTTAATGTAAAGCTTAAAGCAAAGGATTCTTCCTTATTACACACATTCAGGAACACTGGAATCTTGTGTTTTCAGGAAAAAACTTGTCTGTCTGGAATCCATCTGCTCCTTAAAGTTTCTATTAGATTATGTGTCATTTAACAGGAATGATTCCATTTTGGTTTGGTATAGTTTGTTGAGGTCACTGTAAGGAGCTCAAGCCAAAATACTGACCTCTCATAATTTTTGTTTCAAAGTAATTTAACCACCCTGAAAAAACATTAAGCAGCAGCACAGCATGGTGATGACATATCTTGAATCTAGAACTTGAAGGTCTAGGTTTTATCATCTAATTGCTGTATAAGTGATCAAGTTATCCCATCTCTGTATTTTAGGTTTTAGTTATTGCTGTTTTCTTTTAGTTTTTAATCTGCAAAAGAGGCAAGGGAATAAGCTTGTAATGAGGAAGATAATAGGACCCAGTTGTATGAATTTTAAGTATATAAATATATTAAATGTGGCATCTGTGTCCCTTGCCACACAGGCATATTTGCACTAGTGTCTTTGCTTAGCCAGTCACCAGTCCTCTTTAACTCCTTGGTGCTTATAAAATCCTTTTAGATGATTTTACCTTAAAATATTTGAAATAATTTACTGGAAGGGTTATTATAATGGTATTTAATACCCTTGTCCTTAAATTTTTCTCTTAAATTCATTTTGACTATTCAAACTATACTTGGTTACATTAGGCACTCACACTTTAGTTTTAGCTTCTATAGATTCTGATATATTCTTAAAAGTTAATTTTTAGAGAATTTTTTATTTATTTCAGATTTATATCATCATATTTTTAATATTGTAAGAACAAGATATCTGGAGCCAAAGCACATGGATTTTAACCCTGGCTCCTCCATTTATACTTTCTGTGACATTAAGCAAGTTATAAAAATCTCTTTTCTTCAGTTTCCTTATTTACAAATCAGAATAAATAATACTGTGCGTTTTATATACTTATGAGGGTTGAATGACTCAGTATAGACAAAAAGCTTAAAAAATGCCTGGTGTATAATTTTTTTTCCATTAAGTCATAGAAACTTTACTAGTGATGGATCCCCCACTTCAATGCCATGTTAGTAATGAAGATAAAGTCCCTGGCATGCTACATTTAGGCTAAATAATTCAACTATTACATTTAAAAGATTTAAAGTATTTTCAAATTGCTTTCTAAATGGAGGGAAAAGATGTATTCACTAACTTTATTTTAAATAATTACTGGGCCATTTACTTTGGTCTAAAGTCCTAGGTCTTTGGGTCACTTCAAAAATTGAAAAATTAGTTCATTAGTGTTAAGATAACTGATAATGGATAAAATCTGTTTTTGTTCAATTTTAAAAATTCCCTGTTTTCTTCTTCCAGAATATGTTCAAATGGTTTGTTTGCAGAGTTAATGATTTAAAGAGAGAAAACCTCAAACTTCATTTTGCTCTTGGTTATTTTTTAATTGACAGACACTTTCTGTTTAATTGATGTTTCTGACCTTATAATTTTCTTAGTTACTACCATTTTAAAAAGGAAAAAAAATTCAGTGAATAAAGATCAAAAAGGATAAATGGATTAATATTAAATATAAGAAAGGAAATATGAAAAAAACTAGGTAAAAACTTTACCCACTTCATTCTTTTATAATTAATAATTTTTCTTATAATTAAATTATTCTACTAATTTATCACTTTTTTTTGCTTCATTTACTTCTTTCTCATTCATCATTTGCTTCTTTTATATTGCATTCTTTGATTTAACCAGTAATCAAGATAAAGTCTGAAGAGTCACTCAGTACTATGGAGTCTCACTCTGTTATTTTAAAGCTTGGGAAACTAGCCCTGAGTGGTTTGCAACTAGTTCAGGGAGTGCTTGTTGCTGGTTACAGAAAAGTAGTGGAATTAGGGTTTCCAGACCCTCCAATCTCAACTATTCCTACAAGATGGTGTTTCCTTTGCTCACTCATATTCTCCTTCTCAGACTTTGAATCTTTCAATCTTTGAAATTATGTTTTTTGTTGTCTTTGGCAACAATTTATTTTTTTCTTTACTATTTTTATTTCAGTCTCTATGCAATGAGAGAAAATGATTCATTTAATCATTTTTTTGTATTTAGGATTTTATATTTGTAAGTGTTGTAAGTAGTTGTTATTATTTTTAAGTTTTTGTTTTGTTCTTTTTAATATACATGAATGTAGAGTGTATTTTGACATATCATACATACATGGAATATGATTTCCCATTCTGGTTGTACATGATGTGGAATTATACTGGTCATGTATTCATATATAAACATAGGAAAGTTGTGTCCAGTTCATTCTACTTTTTTTCCCTTTTCCATCCTACCTCTCTTCCCCACTTTCCCCCCATCCAACTAGGTGAACCTCCACTCCTTACTCCCTCCCACCTCCCACCTATAGTGAGTCAGCATCCCCATATCAGAAAGAACATTTGGCCTTTGGTTTTCTGGGATTGGATTATTTCACTTAGCATAATAGTCTCCAGTTCTATCCATTTACTGGCAAATATCATAATTTCATTCATTTTTTTTAGCTGAGTAATATTTTATTATGTATATATACCACATTTTCTTTAACCGTTCCATCTGTTCTAAGGAACTAGGTTGGTTTCATAGCTTGGCTATTATGAATTGAGCAGCTATAAACATATGTGGCCATGTCATATGGTATGCTGATTTGAAGTCCTTTGGGTATATTGACGAGGTGTGGGATAAAGGGTCAAAATGATGGTTCCTTTCCAAGTTTTCTAAGGAATCTCCATATTGCTTTACAGAGTGGTTGTACCAATTTGCAGTCCCATTAGCAGTGTATAAGTTTATCTTTTTTTCCACATCCTCACCAATATTTATTGTTACTTGTACTCTTGATGATTACGACTCTGACCGAAGTGGGATAAAACCTGTGTGTAGTTTTAATTTGAATTTCTCTAATCAAATGTTGAACATTCTTTCATGTATTTTTTGACCAATCTCTTTTTTTATTCTGTGAAGTGTCTTTTAAGTTCCTTAGCCCATTTATTGATAGGGTTATTTGTTTTTATGCTGTTTTTTGAGTACTTTATATATCCTGGAGATTAATTCTCTATATGAGGCGCAGGTGGCAAAGATTTTCTCCCATTCTGTAGGCTCTGTTCATATTCTTGATTGTTTCTTTTGTTGTGAAGAAGCTTTTTGGTTTGATACAATTCCATTTATTGATTATTGATTTTGCTTCTTGTGCTTTAGAAGTCTTGTTGAGGAAATTAATTACTAAGCTGACAGGATGAAGATTTGGGCCAGCTTTTTCTTCTAGTAGGTGTAGGGTCTCTGGTCTAATATCGAAGTCCTTGGTCCACTTTGAGTTTTGTGCAGGATGAGAGATAGGGGTCTAATTTCATTTTATTACATATGAATTTCCAGTTTCTCCAGCATTATTTGTTGAAGAGGCTATCTTTTCTCCAATGTATGTTTATCACAATTTTGTCTAGTAGGAGATAGCTGTATTTATGTGAGTTTATCTCTGTATTTTCTGTTCTGTACCATTGATCTTCATGTCTGTTTTGGTGCCAATACTGTGCTGTTTTTGTTACTATATTTCTGTAGTATAATTTAAGATCTGATATTATGATGTCTCCTGCTTCCCTTTTCTTGCTTAAGGCTATTCTGGGTCTCTTATTTTTCCAAATGAATTTTATGACTGCTTTTAACTATTTTTGTGAAGATCATCATTGGAACCTTAATAGGAATTGCATTCAATATGTATAGCACTTTTGGTAATATGGCCATTTTGACAATATTAATTATTCCATCCAAGAACAGGGGAGGTCTTTCCATCTTCTAAGTTCTTCTTCAATTTCTTTCTTTAGTGTTCTATAGTTTTCATTGTAGATTTCTTCTACATCTTTTGTTAGATTGATTCCTAAGATTTTTCCTTGTTTTTTCTTTTTTGAGGCTATTGTGAATTGTGAATAGGATAGGTTCCCTAATTTCTTTCAGTTGATTTTTCACTGATACATAGGAACACAATTGATTTATGTGTGTTCATTTTATATTCAGCTAATTTGCTGAATTTATGAGTTCTAAATCTTGAAAATATAGAATCATGTCATCAGAAAATAGGGATTATTTGAGTAATTTTCCCCCTGTTTGTATCCCTTTCTTTCTTCTGTCTAATAGCTCTGAATAGGGTTTCAAGGATTATGTTGAATAGAAGTGGTGAAGGAGGACATCTCTGTCTTGTTCCAGTTTTTAGAGGGAATGCTTTCAATTTTTTCTCTATTTACAATGATGTTGGCTTTGGGCTTAGTATAGATAGTTTTACGATGTTAAGATCTGTTCCTACTATCCCTAGTTTTTCTAGTGTTTTGAAGTTGAATGGATGGTGTATCTTATCAAATGTTTTTTCTGCATCTATTAAGATATTCATGTGATTCTTGTCTTTAAGTCTATTGATGTAATGAATTACAATGATTGGTTTCCATGTGTTGAACCAACCTTGTATCCCTGGGATGAATCCCATCTGATCATGGTGCACTACCTTTGCAATATGTTTTTGTATGTGATTTGCCAATATTTTGTTAAGAATTTTTCTATCTATGTTCATTGGGAATATTGGACTGAAATTTTTTTTCCTTGACGTCTTTTTGTTTGGTTTTGGAATCAGAGTAACACAGGCTTCATAGAATGAGTTTGAAAGGGTTCCCTGGTTTTCTATTTCATGGAATATTTTTGTATTAATTCTTCTTTGAAGGACTAGTAAAACTTGGCTGAGAATTTGTCTTGTCCTGGGATTTTCCTTCTTGGTAGAAATGTGTTTTCAATTTCATGTTTTGAAATTGATTTGTTTAAATTTTCTATTTCCTTCTAATTCAATCTGAGTAGTTTATATGTCTCTATAAATTTGTTGATGTCTTCAAGATTTTATATTTTATTTGAGTATAAATTTTCCAAATAGGTTCTGATTATCATATGTATTTCAGTAGTGTCCATTGTGATGTTTCCTTTTTCACTGCAAATTTTAGTAATTTGAATTTTCTCCCCCTTTCTCTTTGTTAGCATGGCTAAGGGTTTATCGATTTTATTTATTTTTTCAAAGAATCAATCTTTTGTTTTGTCAATTTTGGGATCATTTCTTTTGTTTCAATTTTATTGATTTCAGCTCTGATTTTAATTATTTCCTGTATTATACTACTTTTGATGTTGATTTGTTCTTATTTTTCTAGGGCTTTGAGATGTAATGTTAGATTATTTATTCATTTTCTTTCTATTCTTTTAATTAATGAGTTAATGCAATGAACTTTCCTCTTAGCACAGCCTTCATAGTGTCCCAGAGATTTTGATATGTTGTATTGCTATTCTTATTTACCTCTAAGTACTTTTTATTTCATCCCTGATTGTTTCTGCTATTTGTTCATCATTCAATAGCATATCATTTAGCCTCCAGGTGTTAGAGTAGCTTCCATTTTTTAAAATTTTATCATTAATTTCTAATTTCATTTCATTATGATCTTATAGCATGCATGGTGTTATCTCTATTTTTTGTATTTGATGAGTTTCTTTGTGGCCTATGATATGGTTTATTTTAGAGAAGGATCCATGTGCTGCTGAGAAGAATGTGTATTTAGTCATTGATGAGTGAAATATTCTATATACGTCTGTTAAATCTAAATTATCAATTGTACATTTTAGTTCTATAACTAAAATTTTATAACTTTATAAATTATATAAACTTCATAACTTTAGTTTTAGTTTGGAGGATCTATCCAGTGGTGAGTAAGATGTGTAAAAGTCACCCAGTATTATTGTCTTATGGTCTATTTGCATCTTGAAATTGAGAAGGATTTGATTGATGTACATAGATGATCCAATGTTTGGGGCATAAATATGTATAATTGTTATGTCCTGTTGATTTATAATTCTCTTAAGCAGTATTAAATGTCCTTTTTGTTTCCTTCTTTTAACTTTGGCTTGAAGTCTACCTTATCTGTTTGTTTATGAGATCCGTGTGAATGATGTTCTTTTTTCCCCATCCTTTACCTACAATCTGTGGATGTCTTTGCCTATGAGTGAAGCTCTTGGAGACAGCATATTGTTGGGCCTTGTTTTTTAATCCAATCTGCCAGTCTACATCTTTTGATAGAAAAGTTTAGGCTATTTACATTTAGTGTTATTATTGAGATATAATTTTTATTCCCTATCATTTTTCTTTATATCTGGCTTTTGATTTGAATTAATTTCTGGATTTATTCACTCTTCTTTTGATGTAGCCCCTCCCTTTGCTGGTTTTCGCTTTTATTTTTCATTTCTTCTTCATGAAATATCTTATTGTGCTTATTTTGTAGTTCAGGCTTTTGAGTTGTAAATTCTTTTAACTTTTGTTTTTCATGGAAGGATTTTATCATCACTAATTCTGAAGCTTAATTTTTCATGGTATAGTATTTTTGGCTGGCATCCATTTTCTTTCAGAGCTTGATGTATATTATTCCAAGACCTCCTACCTTTGAGCATCTAGATTGAGAGATCAGCTGAAATCCATATTAGTTTCCCTCTAAATATTACCTATCATTTTTCTCTTGCAGCCTTGAAGATTCTGTTCTTATTCTGTATATTAGAAATTTTCATAATAATGTGCTTTGGTGTGGGTCTGTTCTAACTTTGTTTAATTGGGTTCCTATAAGCCTTCTGTACTTGATTTTCCATTTCCTTCTTTAGGTTTAGAAAATTTTCTGAATTGTTTCATTGAAAAGATTGTACATTATTTGTATCTGTATCTCTTTGTCTTCATCTATTCCAATAAATCTTAAATTTGGTCTTTTCAGGTTATGCCTATGGGGATAGTTCTGTTAAAGGTCTCACATCTTTTATCTATAGCTTTGTTTTCAAGATTATATGTTTTGTTCTCATTGCCTGAAACTGTCTTTGAAGCCATCTAGTCTGCTGGTGATGGTTTCAATTGAATTATTAATTTGGTTCATTGATTCCTTTTTTTCAAGGATTTCTGCTTTTTTTCTTTTTTTCAGAATATCTATCTCATTATTGAAGTGATCTTTCACTTCCAGTATTTTTTGATTTCACTCCTTATATCCTTCTTTACTTCACAGATCTGTTTAACTATATACATTCTAAATTCCTCTGACATTTTTTCCACTGTGATTTTGATGGATTCTGTTATTGGAGTATCTCGGTTTGTTTGGGGCAATTTTTTCTCTTGCTTTTTCATGTTGTGTGTGTGTCTACCCATCTATGAGTATGAATCTGAATCAGCAGAGTTTCTACACTGTGGACTTACAGTGTCCCTAATGTTTTTCAGTACCTTACTATTTAGGGGAAGACAAATAATAACAACCAGTGCAAACAAGATAGACCATGAAAATGAATAGTTTCTACAATATTAATTATCACACTAAACAGAAATGATATGATTAGTTATTGCCTACTATAAAACAGCAAGTTTGCAAAAGGGATCACAATTTTAAATGGTGGACAGGGGGAGAACAGAAATAATATAGTATGTGGTGATTATGAGGGAGGAAGAGAGAAAGTAGAGGTAAAAAATTAACAGAAGATTGAAAGAACATTAGAGATTGGCTGTAAGCAGAAAAGACATAAAGAGTCTCAGGGAAACAGTAAAAATTTAAAAAATAAAAAATAAAAATAAAAGAATACAAAACAAAACTGAAATGTATTATTCATACAACCTAGTCCTCATAAAAACTGATCCAGTAATTGAAAAGTAACTGGCTTCAAAAATGCTAGAAATGAGAAAAAAAATATGAGTATTTATACATGTCCATGAACCATTAAGGTCATAATTTAACAGAAAAGAAAAAAAATTAAAAAAAAAGAAAGAAAAAGAAGAGAGAAAATAAATCTCAATGAAATGTTAAATAATTTTTTCCATTGGAATTCAAGAGATTTTCAGCTTTTCTTTTTAGCAGTTTAGGTGGGGTCATCTGGAGTGCAATTCTCCACCCTCCAGACTGCTGAAGTGAGAGAGGTAATTCCATAGGCAGAATTCCTGATGACAGAGTTTAGGCTTAGGTGGGCTTCAGGCTCTTCACTGAATGTCAGTTGGTCTGAGATTTTAAATTAGCATACCTCCAGGGCCCAGCAACTGCTGATCCATGCTGGAAGATTGTACCCCAGGGTTCTCCCCTGGGTTTCACTCATGGAATTCATAGTTTCCTATGTCTCCCATGGATCTCACATTTCCTGGTTTGGGGTTCAGTCTCCAAATTTAATCACTGTTGCCCCTGCCCTTCAGATTTCCCAGTCAGACACATCTCTCCCAGCCTGTCCTGCAAATAAGCCAGAATAGATGGGGGAGAGGTAGAGCTTGGTGGGTTTCCATGACCAGTTGTCCCTGTGTAAACTTTTCTCCACATCTGATTTTCTCCTGGTTACTTAAGCACACTATATTTCATGCAGTGTGTGTTTCCTGGGCCTGTATTTTGGGCCAAACTTGAGTTTGCCAGGAATCAGCTCCCTCAGCTGCCAGCCTCTGTGTGATGGCTACAAAAATGGTTTCTTCCTTTATCTTCCACATGCTACCAGGAGAGATGGTGGATTCTTTCTAGTGCCAGAATATTTTTCAGTGCACCGTTCAGTTTAGTCAGGCAGTGTCCTCAATCTCTAAATGCTTCATACCCAGAGAAGCCTCCTAATAATGTGGGTTTCTTTAATTCCCCCAATTTCTTCACTTTACTCATGGAAGAACTGCTCTGGCTGGTGCTTTTGGCCCAGCTTTGGCAGTGGCTGTGATGCTGGTGATTTCTTTCTTATTTTATTATATCTAATCTCCTGAGCCCACTATCTGCTCTGAGTGTCCAGTTGTAAATTCCATTAAAGGCCTTCCCCCTTTTTCTTACTTACCCATCTGTGAGAAGCTGCCTGATTTCTTGGTTTCATGTCTTGGAGCAGCCAAGAAAGCGACCTCCTCTTTTCTGTCATCTTGAAACTTCTCCTGACTCATTTAATCTTAAACTGAAGATGCAGTTATGGAATATTGTATAAAGAAGTGACCAAATTATAAACATTTTTATTTGGAAGTTCAATTATTCACCACTGGCTTAATCCTAAAACATGTAGAAGATATGGCTTAAATCTGTTATTGCCTCAAAATAAAAACTCTTCTTCAGTTTGGAAAATCTGAATACATCTCATGCTACCTTTAACTGTGAAAGACCAAGGCAGAAAAGTGAATATTCAAATATATATTTGATTTCAAAGTATTTCATTCAACAATAAGCATTTCAAACCATATATACAATCCATTAACTGAATATACTTGTTTTAAGAGTTGAAAAAGTGAAACTAAGCATATCAGTCAATTGAAAAAATAATTTAAACACATGCAAACATACATGCACTTGACATAATGATTTTTAAGTATAGTAAAGTTAAATCAGAGTTCTATCTTATTATCAGAAATCTTAATCTAATAGGACATAAAGTAAGCTCACCTCTAAAATAGAGAATAATTTATTTGATCAGTAATTCATGAAATAGAAAAATCATATATGAATTTGCTTATCAGGATAGTGTTTTGAGTTTTTAAATTATTCTGTTCTTAGTATAGGGGAAAATTATATTTTATTCTGATTTAGACTTAATAAATGCACAATGACTTTTTTGGATCATGATTTAATATTCTTGTTCCCGGTCCTAATAAAAGCATGTTATGATTTGGGTGTAAGATGCCCCCCAAAATCTCAAGTGAGAGAAAATGTAAAAGGTTCGGAGGAGAAATAATTAGGTTATGAATCACCTGATGGGATTTACTGACTGGTAACTGAAGGTGGGTAGAGGGTGGCTGGAAGAGGTGAGTCATTGGGTGTATGTCTTTGGGGCATATGGGAAATGGAGTCTCTCTCTTCTTTCTGATCACCACATAAACCAAATCTTCTGCCATGATGTTCTGCCTCATCTCAAGACCCAAGGAATGGACCCTGCTGTCTCTGGATTGAGACCTTTGGAACTGTGAGCCCCCTAATAAACTTTTCCTCCTTTTAAATTGTTCTTGTTAGGTTTTTTAGTCACAGCAGTGAAAAAGCTGACGAATACAAAGCATATAATGCAGATTCTTAGAAAGCTAGGGGCTACCTTTTTTCTATCTGAAATGTATTTTTAGCTTGTCATTTCTAATAAAATATTATTATTACAATCAATCCATTTTAACTAGATTCCATTGTATTGTGTAGTGGCACACTTACTTGGAAAAAGTATATATGTAATTAATTAATTAATTATACTACTAATTAACTGAACTCTAAGCAAATTTACACATCCTTGAATGGGAAATTTTGAAGTAACACCCCTTGGTTCATCTTGATAAAGTTTTTCTAGATTTCTAATGTGCTCTTCTGCATTCACATTGTATAGATTGTTAAAGGTTTTTTTTTTTTTTTTTTGGTACTGGGGATTGAACTCAGGGGCACTCGACCACTGGGCACATCCCCAGCCCTATTTTGTGTTTTATGTAGAGACAGGGTCTCACTGAGTTGCTTAGCACCTCGCCTTTGCTGAGGTTGGCTTTGAACTCGCGATTCTCCTGTCTCAGCCTCCCAAAGTGCTAGGATTACAAGCGTGAGCCACCACGCCCGGCTTAGATTGTTAAAGGTTTTAACTGAAATTTAAATCTTTAATATTGAAATGCTTTATTTAAAAATTATACTTTCTTCATATAACACTGAAATCATGTCATAAGTCACAGAATACATAAAAAAGGCAACTGTTCAAATTTTTAAAATATTTTTTAGTTATAGATGGACTAATTATCTTTATTTTGTTTATTTATTTATTTTCAATGTGGTGCTAGGATCGAACCCAGTGCCTCACATGTGTGAGGAAGGTGCTCTGCCACTGAGTCACAACCCGAGCCCTGTTCAAATTTTAATTATAAATTTTTTAATCCATATCTTTGTATTGAGACCATATTTTAAAGACTGAATGTTCACTATCCTCATTTGTGCCCAAAGATCAAACATGCACAAAATATCTCCTGACATTCCTGCTCTATAATAGTGATTTAACAACTGTTTCAATCAATTCCTTACCTGTTGGACTCAGAAACTGAAGAGTACTATGTTCTCAGAAAAAATCAAGAAAGAATTATTCAGTAGAATATAACACTTTAGTGATTCTTTAAAATGATCTCATAAGAACATTCTCCAGATTCTCTGGCCTTCAACTGAATTTTAATATTTCCAATTCAGTATACCCCATTTCAGTGTACTTACATCTAATTTTGGTTTTTCATATATGATAGGCAGTTTTTCTTCAAATTGTAAGATTCTTGAAGGCAGGATCTATGACTGATACAGTAATTCTTTTTCATCCTGAACAGTGCTACATGGCTTATGAATTTTCAATAATTTCCTGACTGAATTGTATTTGGGTTAAAAATTATCTTAAGTGTCACATACTCAATATTCACAAAACATTCAAGTGCTTATTGTATTCTGCATGGCATTAAGAAGTTGATCACTGGAATTAAAAATAATGATTCTGTCATTCTTTTCCACAGGACTTTGTGCCAGTTTCTAAACATTTCTGTATCTCCTTTTCACGTGCTCTAAAAGCAGGGCAATTTAATTCACCCAAGAAAAAGTAGGAAAGTTTGAGTTTTCATATATTACACAAAATAGTATATGTATTATGTATATATGAAATAGGAATATGTATTTCATAAAACAAAGATCACTTACATGCTAAACACAATATTATCTCCTCTATGATGCTAATACAGTGATGATGGTGTTTGTGATGAAGATGATGTCAGGGACTGAGGACATATGGACAGTTGTCTTTTAAGGAAATGTACTGATTAGGAGTGGGACTGAAATGGAGACCATGAAAAATGATACAACATTATAAACTACGATGCAGAACTTTTCATAACCAAAAGGAAGCCTAGTAGTAGACTAGCTATGACACCTAAAGGGAATCAGTAAATGCCTCTCATTACTTACTGGGGTTACACTACAGAGATTCCTGAATTGTTCTTAAATAAAGTAGTATGTCAAAAATTCAGCAAACAAATATCAAGTAAGTATTAGTGGTCACAATTTTGTGATTGTGAATTTGAGTCTTTGCTTAGTCACCTATTGAATTGTCTTATGCAACTAGAAAACTCAAATAGTAATAATAATATAATTAATAAAAATGTGAGATTGAACATAGAGGGAAAAATAATTTGTCTCATTTTTCATAGCAAAAAAATCATTAGATGCTAAATATCAAATGTGAATTTAAAAATATATTAAACAAAACTTATAATGATTTTTCTTAATTCTGTTCTTTTATAAACTTGTATTTTAATGCTCACAAATTAATATATTTTTTCAAAGAAATACTTAGCAAGAGGCTGACATTTTATTCAATTTCTCTCTTTAGTTTTTTCCTTATATAAGTGAAATTAGATTTGATAACTTTAACATTATAGCTTGAGAAGTTTAATCACACTTTTATGTGATTTTTCTGATAATCAATATTTCTTTTTCATATAAAAGCACATCTGGAGTGATGTTCTCTGACTGTAAGCATTTTAAAACATTTACAAATTATTGCTTTGGTTATCCTTTTACTTGAAAGATTTTATTGCTTGTATAATTTGTGTAGTAAATATGCGTGATTTATATGCAATGCATTTATTTAAAAATCTGTTTTCAAGGTGGAGACAGGACTGTAAAAAAGTGGTTCCTGTAATCTATTTCCAGGCTCTCCTGGCTTATGAGCCTGGGCTTCCCATGTGGCAGCATGTCCATCTTTCCAAGTCTCAGTGAGGGCATCCACCTTAGGCAGCTGCAAAGGCAGGTGGGCACAGATATTAGGATCCATTTATTTTCAGACTCCAAAAGCTCAACAATCTTGGATTGACAGTAACGTCAACTCCCAGGACTTCCTCGGTGCTGTGTCTCTGACTGTTTGCAGCTTGCCTTGCTCCTCTTTGGCAATTATTCACTTTCAGACTGTTCCAAGCCTGCCGGTGTCTTACCACATCCCATTCAGAGTCTACTTCCACAGGGATTTCCCATCCAACTGACAGCATATTTTTTTCCTTTTATTCTTTACAGGTGGCTTTGGAGTTCTGATAACTGCACCCAGGGGACGGTGGAGTGCTGTGGTGGGAAACAGTGAATGCAAACTTCAGGGGAAAGGGTAACTTTTGCTTTTCAATCTGTCTTCATTTACATCTTTCTGTGTTGGTATTTGCCTCCATTTAGTAAAACTGATTAGGTTCTTGTTCCCTAATATTAACCCGATATTAACCCAAGAAAGAAAAACCTTCAGAACTTTTGAAGATTTTTTTCTTCTTCTTCCTATCTTAAACCCGTTTCTGAGTTTTAAAATGACATTGAGATTGTGATTAAAAATAAAAATAGCTGGGCACGGTGACGCATGCCTCTAATCCCAATGGCTAGGGTGGCCTTGGCGGGAAGATCGCAAGTTCAAAGGCAGCTTCAGCAAAAGCGAGGTGCTAAGCAACTCAGTGAAGCCCTGTCTCTAAATAAAATACAAAATAGGGCTGGAGATGTGGCTTAGTGGTCGAGCACCCCTAAGTTCAAGTACATCCCCCCCCAAAAAAAGAAAACAAAAACAATATGGACACTATCATTTATGTCCATTTCTCTGACTGTCTAAGTTGTAATTGAACCTAGGAGTAGTGTACTATCTGCAAGGGAATAGAGTTTTGGATTAGGATAAGAAATCCTACAATCAGGATATAGCAAAATAAACTTTCAATTAAAAATTTCTGAGGCATTATTGAGATTGTCAGACTGATCCATGACATGACTTTGAAGGCTTTAGGATCAAGAGGAGGATGAACTGATTTCACTAAACTATACCCAGCTCCCTCCCAGGATACCTGTGAGCGATAGAAATATGTTACTTTTTCTTTAAATAAAATGTCTGTTCTATCTCAATAGAGTTAGAGAATAGAGCTCCAGGGATATATTATCCAGGCATAGACCTTGCTCTCAAGACCTCACAATCCAATAGGGCAGACAATCCGAAAATTAAAATGCAAGGAGATACGAGCAACAATGAGAGAGCTCAGAACCACACCAACAAAGAAGAGCACACCAACAAAGACTCAGGGGTCAGGGCTCTTCCTGAGAGATGGCATCTCAGCTGAGTCTTAAGGCTTTCCTGGGAATGAGCCAGGTAAAATCTAATGAAATTCTCAGTGAGGAGATGATGTTTAATCTTCCCAGTAGAATAGTTGCGAATGAGAGTGCTACTTCTTTGCCTTTTGGAGCTTTTCTTCTCCCTGAGGCAATTATAGGCAAAATTTCCTGTGTAAAAAGAAATCAACAGAGGCTGGTTTGCAACTTGACTGTACCATCAGAAAACCTGCAGCCAAGCCTACAAGATAGGGGAGTCTTCCATGGAGTGGAGGGAGAGAGAACAGTGGTGGGCTCTCTGAAGACACTGTTTGTCCTTGACATAGAGATAGAGAGAAAGAGATAGAACAGGAAGCAAGACACCGTATCAAAAAATCTTTGCCCTGAACAGCAGAGATGCTGAGCAAAGTTGCTGGGTTATCAGTGCTGTGAATAAATGGTGTCAGCTTGACATTTTCCTGCTGGCAGAGACAGAACACCCCTGAGGAAAGACACTGATCTTCGTTTTGTTTATTCAATTGGGGGTGATGTCTTGCCAGGTTTTGATAAATGTGTTTAGAAACTGAAAAGGATATGGTTATTGTGTGGCTTCTGCTTATTGCAGCATTGTTATCACCCATCTGAATTTCAGAGTGGGTCCTGCGTGGTGCATATTCAAAACAGAAACCATCAGGTGCTCATGATTGCAGCCAGTGACTGCTAAGATATGCCTCGTGACGCCCCTCAAGCTTTCTTTGCCCATTAGCCAGGCCAGGCTGTGTTTAGATGGGATTTTAAGAAAGACACCTCATTCCCTGTAATAGCTGGTCACTGAAGTATGAAATTCCTTTAAGTGAGATAAACTTCTCATTCGGCAAGTTGCAGCTGAGGATCCAAATACAAATAGCACTATGGAGATAAAGCTTTTGATTTTAATACTCTCCTGTGAGTGAGTTGAGCTAAAGCTTATCTTTTAAGAGAAAAAAAATATTTTATAAATGTAGGGATGCGGGGTGCTTGTGTATACGAGAGAGCAGAAGGAGGACGAAAGAGAGGGAAAGAATGAAAAAGTGACTCTTGTGTAAAAGTGAACAGGGTTTGCTCTTCATCTATATATATATATATATGAATAAGTTGGTAATGAGGCTTCTTGGGGAGAATGTTTTGTGGACAAATGAAACATTTGACAATGTGTATGCTCTTTCATTTCAGTAGCACTATCCACCTGTTGGCAGGTCTGTGGGACACATTTTAGGGAGTGTAGAAAATAAAGCAGAGACAACAAAATGTACAAAAATAGCAAGGTAAGGTGACATAATTGATGCTCTCACAATTGCAGAAAACAGGATGGGGATGAGTGTCAGGAAGGAAATCTGGTTTGCTCCAAGTTTCCCTGGGGCTGACTCTCTGAAGCTCATTTTCTGCTGTCGTGGTATGAGTGGGCAGCTGAAGCAGGGAAGTACACGTGGCCCCAGGCTCAGTATGTTTGACCAGTAGGCCACTTTGTTTTTCACTTTCAGTTCAGTATTCAATAAATCACATGGAATAATCAACTTTTTTAAAAATAAAATAGGCATTGTTTGATGATTTTTCCTACCTCCAGGCTAATCTGAGTACATTTAAGTTAGGCTAGGCTAAGCTGTGATGCTGGGTAGGTTAGGAGTATTAAGTGCATTTGTTTGTTTTTGTTTTGTTTTGTTTTGTTTTTGTAACAGAGATTGAACTTAGGAGTGCTTATCTATTGATCTACATCCCTCCAAGCCCTTTTTAAATATTTTATTTAGAGACAGGATCTTGCTAAGTTCCTGAGGCTGGCTTTGAACTCATGACCCTCCTGCCTCAGCCTCTTTGAGCCACTGGGGAATTTTTTGCTTACAATATTTTGTTTATTGGGACATAAACCCATCACAAAATGGAGAAGTAAATTTGTTATGAAAATTTTGCTTTTCTAGACTCAGCAGACCTAGATTTAAATATATCCATTACTGCTTCCTATTTGTGTGACCTTGAACCTAAGACTTAAGCCATCTAAGTGCCAGTTTCCTTAATATTAAGATAGAGGTACTATCTATATCATAAGAAGGTTTGCTGTGATGTCCTGGGAAGAGCTACCACAGGAAGAAATAGATCCAACCTAACTCCTACTGACATCATCATTAGCATCCTCCTCCTATCATGAAACATCTCCTCAGAAAATGTCCACAGATGCCCAACAATGCATCTGTTATGTGCTGTCAAGTAAAGACATAGCAGAGGTAATCTAATTATTTTGTTTCAAGAGTAAGTTTTAAAGCACTGGTCACATTTGAGTGGTTGAGTGAAGAGATTAAACGTTTGGACTTTTGAGTCCAATGGGCTTGTTTAAGTTCTGATATCACCATTCATGCCATTTAACTTCTTTGTGCCTTAGTTATTGACTTAAAGATGTTTAATAATTGTACCTTTCTCATAGAATTATTAAGAAGATTAAGTGAGGTGATACTTGAAAAATATCTGGCACAAAGTTAATACAATAACACAATAAAATTTTGGTATGAATGCTACTGGGCTCTGTGTTCTGCTACTTTGTTGTTGTTGTTGTTGTTCTGCTGCTTCTTAAGAGTTAACTTCACAATACAGCATTAAAAAATGAAATGTCCAATAACAATGGTACCACTTCCAGGAAGATCTGTGTGCAGAGATGGTTGTCCCTTACAATCTCTAAGCTTCCTTTTCCTGATCTGTAATGTGGGCAGGCCAACAAATCATATCATCTTAAGGATATGGGAGGTAAAGAAAGTTGTCCAGGAGCAAAGTTATAAGGCAAGAATGAGAAGAGAAGGAAATCAGGACCAATGATGAACCAAGTACCACAGTGGGCAGCTAGAGCTTGACTCTATTGAAGGAATTCTTGCAATATGTGTAAAACAGACTTAAAGAGTGGGCAAAGGATCTGGGATATGTGATCTTAAACTCCTGTGTGCCACTGTTTGAGGGGTGCCCCTGGAATCATAAATTCACCTGTTCTTGTGAATTCACCTCTCCATGAAGTGGCAGAGCTGGCTCTAGGTATTAGCAAGCTTTCATGCAATGAAAAGCATAGGAGATTGCTGGGAGTTGGACAAGCACTGATGCAAGCAGAGGGGGCTGTGGATGGGTGTGGGTGGGAACCATCTGTCTATACAGTATTCATTCTGTACTTCCCCCGACATGCCAAACACATATGTGATGAATCATGCTATTTATTAATTTTCCTGTTTGCAAACTCAATACAAATATTTGTCCAATTTTAAAGAACATCTCATTTATAACATCTGTGTTTCTTATTTCTTAGTGATCTACTGTTGAAATATTATCTATCTCCCTTGCTTTGGAGGGAAAAGACTAAAAAGGGTAATTACAGGGTGTTCAGGTAAGACTGGATTGTAGTTCCAGAAGTTATGGCTCAAGAAAAAAAGCAAAAGCAATGGAATCAAAATTCTTTCTCTACTCACATTATAAAACAGTTCAACCTTCCTTCTATACTTCTCTTGCTGGTGGCTTATTACAGTCTTGGTACTTATTTGCTTATTTTTATGTAGGTTTTTTCCTATTTTAGTTTAGGCAATATTTACTGTTTGAATTGAGGAATAGGGCATCTTTTTTTCAAATTAATATATTTTTTATTTAATGCACTTAACCTACTGAACATCATTGTTGAGCAACACAGTACATTGTACAGTACCAATCAATTACCTTTGTTTTTTGTTTAATTTTTTTATTGGTGCATTATGATTATACATAATAGTGGGATTCATTATTCTATATTCGTACATGCACACAATTTGATTGATCTCATTTCTTAGTAACTTCCCTTTCCCTCCCCTCTTCACTTCCCCTGATCGACTTGATTTAATCTACTGATCTTCCTTCTATTATTATTATTTCAATTAGTGCATTATAATTACATACAATTATAATTATATTGACAGCATAATCTTTGTTCCCCAGTACTCTCCTTGCCCTTCCCCCTCCCACCCTTTTGAACTCCTTTATTTTCATGAGAACTCCTTTATTTCTTCCCTTTCCTTCTAGCATTGCATATGAGACAAAATATTCAACCCTTGACTTTCTGAGTTTGGCTTACTTCACTAAGCATGTTATTCTCCAGTTCCATCCATTTGCCAGCAAATGACATAATTTCATGCTTCTTTATAGCTGGGTAAGGCTTCATTGTGTATATATACCATGTTTTCTTTATCTATTCATCTGTTGACGAACAGATAGACTGGTTCCATAACTTAGATATTGTGAATTGTGCTCTAATAAATGTTGATGTGTACATATCACTATAGTTAAATGATCTTAGTTCTTTTGACAAATACCAAGGAGTGGGATCACTGGGTCATATCATGGTCCCATTCCTAGTCATTTTGAGGAAGCTCCATAATGCTTTTCAAAGGTGGGAACTGGACTATAGGAAAGAAAAAGTCTGGTTTCTCATGTTGCCAGCTTAAAAAATATTGCTTTTAATACCTTCCTCACAGTTAACAGACTTTCCTGAAAGGAAATGTACAAATGTGGTAACTTTCTCATTTTTTATAATAAGTAGTCAACAGCCACTGACAACGATTGAAACATTCATGAAAACCCTTACACAAACATACCAAACAAAAACCAATGATTCTCATGAATTTATGTGCTTTGAATACATTTTTTGTTTGTGTGTTTTAGTGCTGTCAGTGGCACTGTATATCCTGTGAGTCAAGTCTATTTTGCCACATATTTTTGTAAATCAAATTTTATTGGAGCATCTTTGCATCTCTTCCTTTAGACTTTTCTATGGTACTACAAATGGCAAAGTTGAATGGTTGTGTTAAAGCCTATGAGCAATATGCAAAGCCAAATATAAATACTACCTGTTCCCTCATGTATCACTCTTAAAAGAATATTTTAGGAGGCACTATTCTTATCAAGAATTATCAAATTTTCAATTATTTTAGTTTCATTTCAGTGACATTCTTTGTTAAGGTCAAGTAATATTTTTAACATAACAAGTTATGAAATTGTAAAATATACACTGGATGATATACATTAGATATACATAAATTTTTAAAACTGAGTGTGCAAGATTTTCAGCAAAAGCAGTGATATGTATTGAACAGTAGATGGGGTCTAGATTCTCCTTGCCCAGGTCTGCCTTTTGCTTTTCTGCAAATAAAGACTTGCAAGAAGTTAGTAGTCAACTCACTCTTGGCATTATTTACTTGCTGATTTGAAAACTTGATTATAAACTTTTTGTCTTAGTCTGGTGAGAGACTTTATAATTTTCAAAATAACCATTGAATTCTATATTTAAAATAAAGTCACATGATCTTGTTGGAGGAGTCACATAAAAGCCTTTTTACTTAACTTTTATTCAACCATACATTGAAGGCTAAAGGTACTGGAGTCAACATATAAATTTGTTATAGTTTTGAATGGCTGATTTGGGCATCCTGCAATGATCTATATGACTGAAAGACTGGCCCAAGTATAGTGATGTTGGGAGGTGGTGGGACCTTTATAAGATGGGTCTAGTGGGAGGTTCTTGGGTCACTAGAGTCCTGAGAAAGTTCTCCTGAACTTTCTTTGTGTTACTCAGCTTTTCATTGCTGTGACAGAATACCAGAGAAAAACAAGTTAAAGGAGGACAAATCCATTTTGGCTGAGTTTAAGAGGTTTTGGTCCATGATCACTTTGCTTCATTGATTCTGGGCTATGGTGAGGCAGAATATCATGGCAGTGATGGTATGACAGCAAACTTGCTCACCTTGTGGTGGCCAGGAAGCAAATAGAGAAAAAAAGGATGAGGAAAAATATACCTTTCCAGGTTACACACCCAGTGACTCTTCCAGCTGGGGTCCATCTTTTAAAGTTTGCACCACCTCCCAATAGTGTGATCAGGTGAGAACCAAGTCTTCAACACCTGAGGCTTTGGGAAACATTCCAGATCCAAACTATATCCTTGATAGTTCTCATGAGAGGGTTTTATAAAAGGAGTGACCGTGGCCCCTCCTACTCTCTCTGCTTCCTGACTCTAGCTATGATCACTTGTGTAAACCCTCACTCTTGCCATGATGTGGTGGCTATCTACTGTCAGACCTCACTAGAATCAGAACCCATGGACCTGCCTGATCTTGAACTTTGAATCTCTGTAACTGTGAACTAAATAAATCTTTCTTTGCTTTAACTATCTTGTCTTAGATATTTATTATAGTGATGAAAAGTTGACTCTGACGATATCATAATATATGAAAATTGGGAAATTCAATTCAAAAAAATTTTAAGCCTCATGAATACACTCTTTCCAATCTTTGTATCTTGTTTTACTCATTCAATTATATAAGATTTGTATAAAAATTTTTAAACAATAAAACATAATATTCATTATATATAAGAATATAATATGAATGATGACAAAGATTTTCAAAATAAACTTTTTCAGCAACTCAGCGATTTAACTTTTAAAGAAAATAGTGGACATTAAGTTTTACAATGTAAAAAAATGTGTTACTTTTGTATTAGAGCACCTGTAAAATATTCTATATTTTCTATGCCTGAAAAAATAAAATTGTTAATCAATGCAAATAGACAAAAAACAAAAATTTGGACTCTATACAGATTCCAGCATTTTCAAACACACTAGAGCAACAGTGCAGTAATTTGGAGTAAATTTACTCTTTTTTTTTTTTGGTGGTACTGGGGTGGAACCCAGGGCCTTGTGTATAGTGGGCAAGTAAGTACTGTACCATTGAGCTACATCCCCAGCTCAATTGAATTTACTCTTGACAAGCTTTTTCAATAATCATCAAAATGACATAAAATTTAAAGACATCTTTTTTTTTTCATGTTAAGTGATCATATCTTGGGTGTTCCAACAGTGTTGGAGATGAGAAAGGAGACTTTGACAATGATAAATGGCTTCCTACTATAAATACTATTATATATTTATGTGTATATCACCAGAATATTGTGATTAAAATTGTGATTAAATATTGTGCTCTGACTATAAGATGAACAAACCTGCAGTTACCTCCTGATAATCTACCCTTACCGATATGGATCAAGAACAGTGTTGTTAGGAACACCTGTACTGGGTCCCTGTGACATTTTCTACCCAGTTCATTGGTGGCAACGCTGTTGGTAGACAACACAAATATTCCGTTGTGCTAGTATCATTGTTCTTGCAGGGTCATAGATACTTAACCATACAAGATGGAGCAGAAGGGTTCTGTTAGCAAACTAACCACCTGTAAAAGAATTGACATTAGTAATGTATAAAATGCTACTTACAAATGGTTAAATGGTTTATGTATTCGCTTCTTTTTTCCTATGTAAATGAGGTAAGGAAAAGAGTAGAAAATGAAGCAACTTTAAGCTTTGGTTCAATGAATAGTTAATTATGTATATACTAGCTCAACATTCTTCATAGCAACAGGATTCTATGTAATTTGCATGTAATTATTGATTCCACCTTCCTAAATCTAAGAGCAAGATGTATAGCACTTTCAGTTCCCAAGAGGGATCCCTTGAACTCCTTTCCAGATCAATATCTTCCTAAAGGATCCAGTATTCCAACTTTACTATAAATTTTATGATAAATTTACTAGGCTTATTCTTGAAATTCATGTAGATGAAAATATATTGTATGCAATTTTTCTGTGTCTGACTTCACTTCTTCAACGTAATGCCAGTTAAGATGCAACAATTGCACAAATGTTCTTGTAGTTACATTTTTGTTTTATATTATTATTGTGTCATTTAAATTTACATACACTGATTAATCCATTCTACTGAGTGAATATTTGCAGTGTTTGACCTCTGGGTTATTTACATAAAGCATGAATATTACAGTACATATATTTTCATAAGGAAATGCATTAATACCTCATAAGTGTGTATCTAGGAGAGAAACTGCTCCACTGCCAGTTTTCCACAGTTGTTTCACTACCTTTCCCTGCTACCAGCAATGCAGTGGAGTACCATAACTCATAATTACCACACTTGGTCAGGTGTTTGTCAGGTGTGTGTGTGTGTGTTTTAATTCTAATAGGATTTTTGCCTTTTAATGCATGCTTTAATGTACACTTCTTTGATGAGTAGTGACTTTGAGTACATTGTTCATATGATTATTTGCTATTTGGATATGCTCTTTTGCAAAGGGACTTTTCAAGTGTTCTGTCCAATTTTTACTGGGTTGTTTGTAATTTTCTTATTGATTACTTATGTAACAGTGGTCCACTTTATGCTTTGAATATAGCCCTTGCTCTGCCACTGCCATTTATTTTTAAAATGAACCCATTTCTTTCTGTTCCTCTCTTCCTGCTCCTCCCTAATCTCTTCCCACTCTGTTAATCTCAGGGGAAACAGGATTACCTTTCTTTCCCCATTTTAGGCAGATTTATCTGTTCTTGAGTACACACCCACCACAGGAATGAATTAATCCTGAATTTGGGGATGGTACCAGAAGATCTCAGACATGACTATCTCCCAAATTAACAAGTGACTTACAACTCCAGACAGAGAATAGGTGGAATGTAGCCTTTGATTTTCTCTTTAAAAGCCTCCTGTACCTGTTGATGGGCAGAATCCCAGCGTCTGGGACAGGAGTCCTCTATATTTCTCCTTTGCTAGCAAAGCAATAGACCTTCGTTTTTCTTTTTCTCCAAATGGTGTCATTACTGGATTGGCATAGAGAGAAGGATGGAGCTTTCTGTAGCACTTAAATTCCAAATACTTGAGGCTTTTCCCATTACCTCACTTTTATTGATTTCTAGTTCAGTTTAATTACTATTGAATCAGACTGTTTATGTTGTGAATACTTTTATATTTGTTAATATTCATCTTTGAAATTTTGTAACAGCAGTCCTTTTCATGCTTTGAGTATAGACTTTGTTGCTCTGCCATTGTGACTTATTTTTAAAATGAACAGGTTTCTTTTTCTCTCCCCCTCTCGTTTCCTAGACTCCTCCTCAGTAATCTCCCCTCCATAATCTTGGGAAATAGGATTACTCCTTCCCATCCTAGGTTGTTTTATCTGCCCTTGCACACACCCATCACGAGAAGGAAGTACTTCAAATTTCAGTAATGATGCCAGAATACCTAAGAAATCTCCCAAATTAACAAGTGAATTATGACCCCTATCAGGGCACACCTGGAATATAATCTTTGAACCACCTCTTTAAAAACCTCCTGTTCCCCCTGATGGGGAGAAACAGACTCTGGGACAGGAGTCCTCTGTGCTTCTCCTTTGCTAGCAAAGCAATAAAACTCCTTTGTTTTTCTCAAAACCACGTCTTCATCATTGGATTGTATCAGAAATAAGGACTGACCTTTTGGTAACAATTTGTTGATGTTAACACAACATATGACTTGCTTTATTAAATGTTTTATATGTATTTGAAAATGCACATTCTGTACTCTTTGTGTTCTAAAATGCAATTCATTGAGTTGGTTAATACTATGGTTCAATTCTCCTATATTGGTATAATTTGTGTCTGCTCCTATCATTTATTAAGAAAGATTTATATTAAAATAAGCAATTACCATTGTGGATTTGTCTTCTTGCTTTATTTTTGCCAAATTTTATTTTTTATATTTTAAAGAAATACCATCAGTCAATACAAATTTCAATATATTAGTCTTTCTGTTTAATTTATTTTTTTGTCACCCTGAAACATCTCTACATATTTTAAATGATATTTCTTCATTGGAGTTTTTATGCCTGATATTAATAAATCCTTTATGGTTTTCTCTGATTAGTGTTTCCATTACTTAACTTTCTACATTGTATCTTTGTATTAGAATAAATTTCTTATGAAATTTGTAGGAATTGGTTCAATTATTTTTATTTTTACAAATCTGACAATGTTTTCCTTTAATTAGACTACTTAGCAGAATGACAGATATTCTTGATTTTAAGTCTTTTCTCATGCTTTTTGTTTTCTATATGCCTCATTTTCTTCCTTTATTCATCTTTTCTTTCCTTCTTTTGAATTTATCAAATATCTCTATAGCCTATATCTCTGCTTATTTATGCCATGGCTTTTTATATGAGCCTCTTGGTTACCTAGGAAACCTAGGAGAGCAAGAGGGCCACACTCTACAGGAAGCCTGTTATAAAGGTTTTACTTCTATTTATGAGGGATGAACCCTGATGGATAATCACCTTTAAAGTCCCCCCTTCATAATAGCATCCCATTGGACATTAAATTTCAGTACTTTAGGTAATGTGAGGTAATACATTCACAACAGAGCAATCTCCTTTCTTACAAGGAGGATAATATCCTCTTAATGACTTGAGTCATCATTATGAAAATCTACTGTTTAATATATTATTTTTAGAAGTACATCATTTTTGGAGATGCTAATACTAAGAGATTTTTTTACATCTAGTGGCCACGTAATCTTGGACAAACAATTAAACTTTTCTTAAATCTCGGTTTTCTTTCTGTAAAATGAAGACATTAATACTACCATGAGTCTCCCTTCATCTACAACTCCACTTTCTGTAGTTTCAATTATCCATGATTCCTATTGGCCAAAATGTTGATGAATAATTTTAAAAACAAGCAATTTATACATTTCAAATTGCCATTCTGATTAGTGTAATAAAATCTTGTGCTGTCCTGCTCAACTCTGCACTGGACAAGAATCACACTTTTATCTAGCGTATCCACCCTGTGTATACTACTTAATCTGTGGCAGTTGAGAAAGTGAATGAGAGAGAGGCCACATGCACATAGAATTTATTATAGCATATTATTATAATTGTTTATTTTATTAGTTTTATTGTTATTCTGTTACCATTCCTAGTTTATAAATTCACCTTTCCCATACATACATAAGAAAAAATCAAGTATATATAGGCTTCAATACTAACAACAGCTTCACGCATCCACTGGAAGTCTTGGAAAATATACTCTGGTGGTAAGGGAGAGATAGTGCTAATAATGGGAAACACAAAAAACATGGAAGATTCATTGTAGATTATAGTAAACAATGGAGATGATGTGATGGGTGAAAATTACCAAGGCAGAGGCTGTTTTGGTTTGCCAATTTTTTTCCAATTTCTGAGACTTTAAATGGCATGTTTGTATGTGTGTGTGTATAAATATATGTTTATGTACAGATCAATATATATGTATTCATAAGTTTAAAAAAATTTTTTCCTTCCATATTTAATGTTGGTAATAACCTCTTTTAGATGCAGTTTACCACTTAAACATATCTCCTGGTGTAATTTATTATATTTAATTAACTGAAAGTTTAGAAACCAGAAAGTCCCTTAGCAATATTGTGCTTAGAAAAGGAATAAACAGGCCTTAAAGGATGGCATGGGAATAAGTCTTCTGAGTAAAGTCAATAAACTCCAATGCTTTTGTCTTTCTATACTGATTTTAGTTGTTAAGGTTCATTTTTACTCCACTTTTTAAAACTACTAATGGCATTTTAAGTTAATGAAGTCACGAGATAGCTAGGTTTCAAATAATTGTTATTAAACTGTAAATATTGATACAAGAATTGGTATTTATTTCTTTAAGCCACTTTTTTGGGATATGATTGATAGAAGAAAAGTTGTACGTATTTTAAATATACAACTTGGTGACTAGGAGTGAAATACACATCTATGAGACAATCACCTCCATCAAGGTTATAGACATACAATCACTTCCTAAACTTTCCTTCTACCCTTCTAATAATAATAATTTTTTGTAGTAAGATCAGTTAACATAAGGTTTATCTTCTTGGATAATTTCAAATGTAGTAGCTATACAGTATTTATTTTTAAGCTACTAAAAACCAGTGCTGTACTAAAAATCATGTCTATAACTTATTTCACCCTTTAGACCAAAATTAAGAAATTAAGTATAAAAATTTATAGTCTTCTACTTATTCAGGCCAGTATTTCTAGAAAGTTTTATCTCTTCATATCCTGTTTGATATCCTTCAGAGTTCAAGCCATGGAGCATATTCAGGCAATTCATTTAGTTCACCAGGAAATGGCTGGTGAATTCAAGTGGCTCTTCCTTCTCTATTTTAGCCTTCTCAGATTCAGCCTTTTCCCCAGAGTAGGGTTAATTAAGCATGGGCCCCTGCCTGACCAGGAGAAGAAGAATTTATTCACCAGCACTGGTGAAGGAGGACAAGCTACATAATTTGTGAAGTTATAAAGAATGTAAATAAGGGGTTACTTGCTTAAAATTATGAATGATTTCAAAACATTATTAGGACAGCATTAGATCAAACACCTTATGCACATCCTGGAGTGGCCCTTAGTGAGCATGACTTTGCACCATAGTTGAACCAACCTTTTATATCTAAACTGTGTTTCTTCCTAATTACATCTTGAGCAAAGGAAAAGTGGAGGATACTATCCTTTATTGGTTGTACCTATATGCCAGAAGTTTTCCTGCACCTTATTTAATTCATACAGTACCTCTGTTAGGCCAGTTTTGTGACCACATTTTTATATACATAAAAGAGAGTATCAAGAAATGTGTTTAGTTTGTCAACTTTCTAAGTGTTTCTCACTCTAGGTCTCTGACTTCTTCCACTGTAATGGTTCTGACTGTGGAAAAGTATAGGACAGCGAGTTTCTCTGGTGAGCAAACTCCCAGAGAATAGTAGGTGTCTTGTTTTCCACAGTTGAAACATTATGTAGTTTTTTTCCCCAAAACTATTTAGATAACTAATACATGGTTGGCTGGAACACATATCTAATCATAAGCAAGAACATATTACATAATAACCTCATGTATCTTGCTTAATGATACAACAAACAATAATGTACTAATGGTGCCAATTACCTAATGTAATCTAATGGTATAAATAAAGATGGCAGCTTAGATGAACAGCCATTTTTGCCCCTGCATCTTGATTCTGTCTACCTTTGTTTCATTACAAAGGTTTCATTACATTCCACCACACCCCTTTCCAGTGTGCAGCTATTGGGCTTCTCTGTCATTTACATTTAACTGTATCTATATTGGAATCAGGGAATGGTTTAGATAACACTGTAAGATTCTTTTCAATTCCTTGGTTCTGAAGATTCTCAAACTCGGAACTAAAAACAAGTTTAATTCATGATCTGTATTCTAAAAATACCCAGAAAGTAAATGTTTTCCCTCATATGTGGAAGAGTTGGGGGGGGGGGGCGGAGAATCCCATGAAAATAGAAGAGAGAGCAGTAGAATGGGGGGAAGGGTTTGAGGGGAAGAGAGGAGGGACCTGAAGAGGGAGAAACTGTGGAATGAAACTGTACATATATGAATATGCTACAGTGAATTTCACCTTTATGTATATCTAAAAAAAACTATGAATAAATATAAGAAAGACCAGTAGAATAAAAGAAAGGAAACAGGTGGGGGAGGGGGTGGAAATGAGAAGTACTGGCAACTGAATTGTAGCAAATTATGTTCCATGCTTGTATAATTATCTCAAAAGGAACCCCAATATTTTGTATAACTATAATGAGCTAATAATATTTTTAAAATCTGTTCTTCTGAAGCTTTTATATAACTAGGCCAACTATCTCATTAAATAGCAAAGATCTATTTATTGTTTCACACCTGAAGCCCATTAGTTGCCCAGACTTTATGTCTATAAAAATAAGGTAGCACTTATTCATTCTTTTTAAAATGACTCCTGGTAACTCCTGGAATTTCTCATTCTAGTCTCTAAAGCAAGAATTACATTTAAAAGAAAAAAATACTTTCAAAGACTCTTAAAATTCCTTAATAAGCAAACATGACAATTCATTTTTAAAAATTATTTATGAAGCTACATGAAACAGTCTCTTCCCTTCCTCTTTGAATAGACATCATTACTTGAGTTCATACATATTCTAAAAATTACCCTTACACTGCCTATTTTCCAGAGTAGTAAATTATAAAATGAAACTTAATCTTACAGAAAATTAAATTTAAATGAAAATAATTCTTAAATTCTTGTGAGCAGAAAAGGAATGAAACTATATGATCCTTTTTCTATTTCTGGCCCTAAAGTACGATAGTGCCAGTAAACTACTGGAATGATCTACAAAATTGAAGGGCTTTTTACTTGAAGCTATGTTAATTGGTAGAAAGGAAAAATATGCCTAGAAAAATAAATTTTTACCAAAGTAAATCCAAAAATTCAATCTCACAGAAGTGTTTGCACTTCACTAAGAAACCGTAACATGCATCCCTGTTTTGAAAAATTACTTGGTTGAAAAGTGAGGTAAAACGATGATTATAATTAAAATGAAACGTAAGTTTTTCTTCCTTAGAATATCATTGACAAGATTCCTGATAATGAATTTAGTAGCTAAGTATTTTTATTTGGTATAAATAGTCTGCTTTATTTATTTAGCATTGATAAAAAATCATCAAATGCTTTTAAGTACAATCTTTGCCTATATATTCCTTTGGAGAGGGTACTTTCTTAATGTTCTCTCGAAGGTAAACTCTATGAGAGCTTGTTGAAATAAACATGAGGCTGCGATCACCCCAAAGTGATGAGGAAAATCAGGGAATAGAGAAGAAGTATCTTCCTAGGTATGAATGAGCTGTTTTAAGTTGGTATTCTTATATTTTTCAGTTTGAGTTTTTAAATTTTTTTAAAATTTTTATATTTTACGGTGCTGGGGATTGAACCCAGGGTCTTCCACATGCCAGGCAGGTGCTCTACCATTGAGCTACATTTCCAGCAAGTTTTCAACCCTTGTCAACACAATTTTAATGTTCAATTGAGAATCATGTAGTGGTAAAGAGAATAACAATGCAGGAATTGCCAGAGTATTGAGAGATTACAAATTATTAAAATTACTGTACCATTTCTTTCATTCACTTATTCAACATATATTTATTAAGAACCTAGTTTTCTAGGTTCCTAGGCATTAGCATAGGAGTTGGAGATAAAGAAGTGAATGAGACAGAGAAAATCATTATTTGTTGGATCTTAGGTTTCATAGAATAAACTGTAGTACATACACTATGAAATAAGTGGTCTAAGGTGATATTATACAGTGATGCTTTCCATGAAGATAAACCGAATCCTGAACTAGGGAGTGACCTATATGTGTGCTTATGTGGGGTGTATATGTGTGTGTGTGTGTACTTTATGTGGGGTGTGTGTGTGTGTGTTTGTGTGCTTAGTGTGTATGTGGGTGTGTATGTGCTAATGTGTGTGTGTGTGTGCTTTGTGGAGTATGTGTGTGTGTGTGTGTGTGTGCTTATGTGGGATGTGTGTGGGTGTGTGTGTGCTTTGGGATGTGTGCATGGATATGGAAGTATGTATGAATGTCTCTTGGAAGAAGTGATAACTGAGTTGAGACTTGAAAGATGAGAACAAGACATTTCTGCAGAGAGAGAAACAAGTCACTAGATTTCTGATTTACTTGGTGCCATGGTTCAAATGTACTTCCCAACCCCCCCCCCCCAAAAAAGCACATGCTGGGAATTTGATCTTCAGCACAGCAACATTAGAAGGTGGTGCCTAATGCGAAGTGATTCGCTGACTTTCAAGGATGGAGTTAATGGATTAATGTGAGTGGGTTCATTATCACCATTACCATGAGAACTGGTTCCTTATAAAAAGGGCACCTTTGTTTCTTTGCTTTTTTCCCTCACCCTGGCCCTTGCCTTATCCTTCTCTAGCCCTGTCATCTTTCTCCATAGGCTGACACAGCAATAGTCCCTCTCCCAATGCCAGCACCTTGACAGTAGACTTGGCCTACAGAGCTGTGACAAAAAGTTTCTTTTAATTTATAAATGACCAGTCGTAGTATTTTACTACAGTAGCACAAAATGGGTGAAGACATCTGAATAAATAGTTGTCTTGCAATCAAAGACATTTAAAGTTCCTTCATTCCCTAAAATCATGTTTTCTTGCTATTTTCATGGGACTATGTGAGCTTAAAATAAGATAATATCTAACTTTAAGGAGCCTTTCTTTAAACCATGGAAATGGATGCACTGCCTTGCCGTACTCTCTCTCCACCTAAAAACGAAGTCATATCAACCATCTGTGTCTTGGTTTGTAGCAGGAGAAATTAGATGGATCACATTACTACACTTTCTGCCATTATTCCAAATCTTAATTATAACTCGTGGTAATCTTTTTTCCTAAGATCTTTGAGGGAAGGTTGATAAGGAGAAAGGAAGGTGAAGAAATAAATCAGACATCCATCAATCAGTAGGGAATTGTGTGTGGAGTCCCTGCTATGCACCAGACATAGTACCTGAGCTTTAGAAATGAAGTCCTATAGAGTTTCCTCACCAGAAAAAAAGTCTATATTCCTGGAGGTAGCTAAGAATTTTCATGGATATATGTCCCTTGGAAAAGGAGAAGTAAATGTGAGAACAGGGATATTATAAAATTAATTAATTGCTTGGCAACTGTATAGTTCTCCCAGGCATACATGCAGGCACACAGCAGTCTGTGAGTGATTTACACACAAGCACACAATAATCAAGGCTACTTTTGCTGTTTTACCTCCTTAGGCACAGATAGTAACCACTGGTACACTGTTCCTACCAGCAAGAGAGACTGTTCCTACCAGCACCTAATTACAAAAACTTTAGATACTTTGTAAGGAGTTTAATATTGTATGAATAACTTGCAAATGGGCATGGTGTAATTACATACAACATGGTCATCTGCAGATGGTACATATCAAGGATGCTCCCCCCACAGTAGTTAAAAAGTTTTACCAGCACATCACTGGACTCTAAGTATTAGAAAGATCTCTGCTTGCTTTTCCCTCAGCACTAACCATGTTTATCACAGCATGAAGTAGCACAAACAAGCAGCATCCAGGGAGTGATCACTTTCTGATGTTAGAGTCCTGTCTGGAAAGAGAAATGAGTTTGGGGAAAGAGCAGATACTTTCTGCTTTGCTCAGAAGTGCCAGTTTCTTCAAGAGTTCCCAAGAGGAGCCATGCCCTGAGAGTTCTTCCAAAGTGGTTGACCCTCCTGGGATGGCCGTGGGCTGATTTCCTAGGCCACGGCCTGCTGCTTCCTGCTCACAGCCCCCATTGGCACCTGGGGGAATCGAGTTGGCAGAACAGATGCTAAATGTAGGGCAGAAGCCCACGGGGTGCATCACCTTCCTGCTGATGCTGTTTCCTCAGCTCAGAACTGTTTTCATGCATTTTCATGTACCAGGTGTTCTGGACAACATGTGCTTTGTGTTCTAGTTTATAGAGGTTTATGGAGTCATTTGATTGGTGGCTTCTCTACCATAATCCCTTAAGGAATTGCATGTATCTATAGTAACAGTCCTATCCTCAGAGTTCTGTCCTCAGTGACATCTTGCTTTTCTTTCTTATGCTGCTTGTTATACTAATTCTAGCATTTTATCATCAGGCCTATTAATATATTTCTGAATTTCATAATTGATTTCTGCTCCAACTTTTCCATGCACTTCTAGTGTGGGTGGCTTTGGAGTTTGGGGCAACAGACTGTGTTCCCAAAGTCAGCACTTTTTGGAGATGTGAGTTAGGGGAAATAATTAAATGCTGCTGTCTGTGCAGTAGATGTCAACATGTCTTTCCCATAGACCTCTTGAGGAAATTGTGTAAATAAGTGAGATCTTGTGAGATGTTTTATACTTTCTGAAGAACAGAATGCTTTTTTGCAAATAACAAGAATGCCATTTCTGAGATGCATGCACAGCCCCTTTCTCCCTCATCGTCTATTCCCTACTTAACAGCCCAATACATCTTTTTGCCTGTTCACCAATCCTCTTAGGTCATTTGCTGCTCTTCTGCAAGCTGAGTTTTCTGTTCTGCCACTTAGTGTTGATTTCAACATTGATCTTTTTGAATCTATTGACCTCGTTACAGTATTGTATTGAGATTACAATTCAGCCTTGAAATGTTATCCTCAGGATGAGACATGGGTTCCTAACATGTGACCCCCTCTCTCTGTATCACCACATCCTCACCACCCTTCACTCCCCGTCTCAACATCCTTTTGAAAAAAACTTTTCTCAAGACTCACACAAACTAAGCTGCGTGCGATCTGTATTTCCCTCCTGCCTTGGCTGCTGCTACCTTCTGCTTCACTGCTTCAGCAACTTCAACACAGAACAGGCTCTTTTTGACGTCTTGCCAATTACATTAAAGAGGGAGGGAAGAACAAAATGAGATGAGCAGCACCTGGGGAGAGTGATGGTGCGATTGCACAACCTTTCTTGTTCATTGACAAGTTTAAATGGAAATCTCAAGCTGCTCTTTCAAGTAAATGTCTGTGTTGTTGCTTTCTAGTCTTCACACGGCCTCTTTGGTTTCTCTCGACACTCATTACTTTGTGTATAATTTCTCTCTCTCTTATTTCCCCAACATTCACAAGGCACAGGAAATGGATGACTTTAATAAGCACAGACTGCAGTAGGTGGGTCTATGTCAGCACTATTTGGTTAGAAGGATTCTCCCCTACCAGATGTCCAGCACTCTCTGTGCTTTTTAATTTGATAGTCAAACCATGAAAGGACTGCTTTCACTTGGCCTCCTTCTTTAAGATTTTCACTTACCTCATTAAAGGCATGTATTAGGATGATCAACCACCCATGTTGGCTGGAGACTTTCCTGGGTTTATCACTGAAAGTCCTACATTATGGAAAAATCTCCCAGTCCTGGGAAAGCTGAGAAGGTTGGTCATCTTACCTCTGATTGAGCAGTTGGGGAGCATGAAATGAATGTTTCATCATATTGTGCTGTATTCAGTCTTTTAATTGAATTTGATCTTGTTCCCACCAGATAAACAAGCCATAGCCCATCAACCGAATTTAGATTTCAACCTGTTTTGGTATATGCAGCGACCTACAGTTTACATGTTAGTAAAGAATTGTTCCCAAAAAATAAATGAATATATAATAAAGACCAGGCAGCCTACAGAGTACAAAACACTACTGTCTGGTCCTTTACAAAAAATCTCTATTGATCCATGGATCAAACAATTCTTTCCTTGCAATGCAGCAAGGTGTGAGATATACAACCAAAGTCCATTTTGCTAATGAGATGAGGAGAGAAAATTGTGATCATTAAGATTGTTGAAAAAACATTCTAGGAACAATACCCAGACAATTTGTTTATTGTCGATATATATTTATTCTTATGCAGAGAAAAGCAAGCAATTTCACCATGAATAACACAATTTTGTAAAGAAATTTTCTGTAAATTCAAGTGTCATACAGAGACTAAAGTATAACCTCTGCACATAAGTTGCTAATAATTTTCTAGTATATATTGTGGATGATCTTCCAACATCTACTTGCTGCAGATGACTAACTAGTCTAAACCAACAAACATTTCCTGGTCTAGGTAACATATGTCCTAAATTGAACCAATCAGACTAAGAACTTTCATTCCACAGACATTATCAAAGATATATGCGTGTCTGCAGCCAGTACCTGTGTGAAAGTTTAAAAATTTAATAAGTCAAAGAGGTTTTATTTTCATCTGTTTATGAAATAGGCTTTTCCCCCCATGCTCAGTCCAAAGAGAGAAATAAAATCTTAGGAGTTAAAATATGCTGAGAGAGTTTGCAACCTGTGGTCACATGTAATTTGTTTTAGAGTCTTAACTTCAGGATAATTCTTATTGAATCAGTCTATCTTTTTATTGCCTTTTTTTTATATGGTTTATGAGTGACTCCTGATAATTGTAATCTGAAGACTGCCCTGTGTAGCCCTCCCCTAGTTGGCACAACCAGGGTCCATATAAGCTGTTGGGAGAATTAGAAAAGGAGTTATTCAACTATGATATCTATTTTATTTTCCAAAGAGATATATTTTTTAAAATCCTAAACGTTTCCAGTTGCTTTGTTATAAGAACATTCTTTCAATCCTAATGAGTATGGTTTTAAACAATAGAACTGCGGAGGCTGGTTTTATATATTGCTCTCTGAAATTGTGATACTTATCTCCATTCCCTTTAAAATGTTCTTTGCTGGGGCTCACATGTGGCCTGAGTCCTGGCAAGGGTCAGCAGCCAGACTACTCATGAGTGAGAAGTCCAGTTTTCTACTTCATATTATCTCATTAAATGTTTTCCAAAATTGAAAATGGTTTTAAAGCCAAGTTTAACATAGAGGCTGTTAGTGGTCAACTGATGTCTAGTGAGTTCATAATGAGGCTTTATGAACTGTCTTCAATTGTAGGTAATGTATATGTGCATTACAGGGGAGGAGAGTCTATATACTAATAACATTCTTCAAGCACTGACAAATAGATATAAAATGGTTTGAAGCCAGTCATTCTTACCAATGGGTAAACTGAGGCATCATGTTTCTGAGACTGCTGATGATTAACTAACTAATTAGATATCCAATATCAGATCAAAATAAAGGATATCCAACTTTTAGTCTAGGGGTCTTATCATTTGAGGGAAAACCTTTGTGTGTGTGTATGAAGTGAGGAAGTTAAAATAACTCTGAAACATATACTTTATCTAATGTAGTATGTCTCTTTGTAGGGTAGGCATTCCGGAAATATGATTGATTTTCACATGTGGCTTGGGAAACCAGCCTTGTTCTTCCATATGCCCAAACCTAATGTATGACAAAATTGGGCTCATTATTATAATGAATACATTAGCAGATGATGTCATACCTTTAAATATTTAAATTGAATCGCATAAAATTTACAGTTTAGCTTAAAAATTAACTATCATGTAAGTTGCCCATCTGTAGATAAGTTGAAACCTGTGCCAGTCTAATTAACAATCAGGAATATGGTAATTACTTTTGGCATATGAATACGGCAGACTTCTCTGGAGTAAAATAATGCCAAGTTGTGCATTTCTGAGTCTTTTTTCTTTCAGATTTACAGTGTTAATATTCTAATAATATACTTGGCATTATGTTTGAGATTTTAAATAGATTTTTTGTTTTAATTTCTTAACAGAAAACTACTATCCTATGTGTCTATGTATCTATCTGCCTATCTGCCTATATATCTATCATCAACCTATCTTCTTATATGTAGAGCAGGGTTTCATAACTTGAGCACAGATAACCTTTTGAAAATGATGATTCTTTTCCTTACAGCTGTCCTGTACATTGTCAGATGCTTGCCCCATACCTCACCAGTGCTAGATGCTATAATCCTTCTTCTAATAGTCATGACGGTCAAAGTGTCTATAAATATCACTTCCAGATGAGAAAACAGTGCATCTATTCTATAACTGAGACTTCTTAAATGTATCAAATTTATGATGAATACTTCTAGGAAAATGGCATCTTCAAGTTCAGAGGAAAAAATAAAAGAAGAAAACTTAGGGCTTACGCTTAGTTCATTCACAGCTCCAGTGGAGATATCAAGTTATTTCAAGAAAAAAAAAATTCATTAATGTATGGGTGTATCATTTCCTATTTGAAGGACCAATAAATATCATTTATTCATGTATTAACTTGTTTTACTATAAGTGTTTAACTTCTGCATGGTCATGCTTTTACCATCACACATTTTCACAACTAAAATTTCTTTCCATAGTTGTGTGGGTATGTGAACTATGACACTATTGCACCTTTTGCACACCTTTTGACACTATTGCAGTCTTCATTGTGGTAGCAGTTCTTGTGGTTAGGTGTATCCCCCACTATTAGGACCACCAAAACCTTGGAAAAATCTTATATATTCACCTGGGTGAGGCCTCTGGCATTTGCAAAGATTCTTTCTGGTATGCCAGGTTGCTAGGAAACAAAGAGGTAGGGAAGACCTTTATGAGGTGAAACAAGTACTCAGTTACACTGTTAGGCGATCTTGAAAAGCAGTCTCCACTTCTATCAAGTATCCCCTGAGAAAATGTAGGTTTCCATTTAGCCTTTGAGACACTTGACTTTCAAGTACATTTTCAGGAACATGTTTTGCAAAAAAGTAGAGGACAGATTTTACTTTCCTTTTATCTGTGATAAAAAAAATACTCAGCGGATGTAGATAGTTTTACTTATTTACTTATTCATTCATTCAATTTTCCCTAGCATTAGCTTCTGTGTTGGCTAAGTCATGGAGATATTCAAACTTCTCTTCTGTACTCAGCCTTTACTGTGTTCCTTAATCTGATAGTGACTTCCCAAGGACCGATGCTTAGCTGCTTGTCTATGTAAACGAAAACTCTTTGGAAAGCATTTTCATCTTTCTTTGTGTCACCTCATTTGAGGAGCAATGAAATACAATTATCCTCACGATGATTTGTGAAATAACAAATGGGTTTGACATCTGTTCAGCAATTGTGAAGACAGCCCATTTTTATTTCTCTCCCTATGTAGCTAAAGTCATCACAGATTTTGGACTTTGATTCTCTTTTGTCACAGCCTAAGTAAGGCTGATTACCAAAAAAAAAGAAAAGAAAAAAAAAAGAACTAGGGATAAGAATAAGAATAACTTTCATTATATTGCAGGATAAGTGGTGTTTGAACCTAAGCATTTTGTTGAGAGATCAAGATAGTTAAGTAACAAGTACTTTTGCAGGTATATTCAGTTATTTGTTTAACTGTATTTCCTGAGATTTGTTGTGTGCATGCTACTTTTCTACATACAAAGGATAGTGACATCAATCAAGCATACAATTTCTCTCCTCTCATGGCAGAGTGAGGCCATGAAGAACTAAACCAATACATAAGCCAGGGAAAAACCACTGTGAAGAGGGAAAGAATCTACTGGACAGAAAGGGGCACAGGGAATGTTCCTTCATACATTCAGAAGGCAACATTTAGGCTGAGTCATGAGTAGAAGAGTCAGATCTTCCAATGCAGGAATGATTGAAGGGCATCAAAATATAGTACACTGAAATATACCACTTTGACCTAAGGGAAATTTTGAGTGGAAAGCGATTTCCAAATTACACAGAACTCTCTACTCTCCCCTTCCTATATAAAAGAGCATGCATTTACCTCCAGAAAGGCAATATAAATTTCCATTTTTAATGGTGTTCTATTTTCCTTCCCATGAAGAGAACTATTCTTAATTATAGGAGAAGACTCTCACCACTTCCAAAAGCACCGAGATGAGTCTGCATGCCAGAGCTTAGGAAGCAACCCCTTCCTATCATACTTCTCCTGATCAGTATCCCATGGTTTAACATCTCTGGAAGCCCAAACCTCCCTTCTTAGATTATGTCTTTACAATTTATCTGTCATTGTTAAAAATGGCATATAAGCTTTGAATCTAAGGACTACTTTGTTTCCACTCTCTGTATAGCCCCCATGAACATAAAATTAAAACCATCAGTTAAATCTGTGTGCCTTTATGCAAGTTAGTCTGCCTTTCGTCAGTTTGATTCACAGTTCCAGTTACAGGATCCAAAAGGGTAGAAGGAACATATTTTTCTACCCTATACCAGGACAGCATTCCCCAAAAGAGGGAGATACTAAATACAAATTCCCCGAGTCAGAAGCAACCTTGGCAAGTTTAAAAAAGAAATGTAGCACATGAGCTTGAAATAGATCAGGGATAGATCTACTATGAGATCATAGATGGTTACAATCCAGGGGGAAACATTTGGTTTTTAAAAAATGTATGTGCACATATATGTAGGCAATTAGGTTAAGTGTGAGAAGAAACTATTGAAGAAGCAAATCATAAAAGTTGTATAAACTTCACTTTATTTGTTTATACTTCCAACATGTTGGACTGGCTGTTCTGAGAAGAGTGGATGGCAGGAGGATGGGAAGAGGGAGAGGATTCTGAGATGACAACAGTGTCAAAACAGGTTTTTAGTCTCTCTGAATTGCCACATAAAATGGTTAGAGCAACTAGATATAAAAACAAACCAGAAAAAAAAAAAAAAAAAGCATGGGCAGTATATAAAATAAAGTGAGATGGCAAGTTACTGTTAAAGAATAATCATTGAATGGCATTTTTAAAACATGACATGGTAGACTTTATTCAGGAACAAGAGTGGGCCCATGGCAATTGGATTTTGCAGTGAGAATAAGAGATTGGGCTCAACTCTAAATATAGCATGGACAAGTGGGAATTTATAGGCAAGGAACAGTATGAGGGTCTGTAGATTGAAAATCCCTGTGGTTTAAATGCCCCCTTAAAAACTCATGTTGAAATTTAATTGCTATTGTAACAGTATTGAGAGGTGGAAATTTTAAGAGCTGATTAGGACATGGGGGCTCTGCCTTGATTAATATTGTTATCTTGGGATCAGTAGATTGGTTATCTCAGGAGTAGGTTCATGGTAGAAAGAATCAGTTTGGCCTGCATCGTTTCTGCCTGGTATATGATCACTTCTGTCTTTCACCACAGGAAGATGCTGGCACCATACTCTTGGACTTCCCAACTTTCCAAACCATGAGCCAAATAAATTTCTGTTGTTTATAAATTATCCAGTCTATGGTATTCAGTTATAGCAGTAGAAAACAAGCTAAGACAAAGGGTAAAGAATATTTTGGCTAATGTGACCAAAAGAATTCTGGCTAAAGAAGACCAAGTTGATCAGGCATCAAGTGAGGAACGTGGAAGATGAAGAACCTGATCATCTATCCAGGGTGGAAATTCTAGTTAGGGGGATTCTGGCTAAACCAATCTAACAGGATTGGAGCTAAAACTGGCTTCTATGAGCAAGTACATAGATGTGTCAAGGAACCTAAACAGAGTTTGATCAAGCAAAGAATCTTTGACAACTCTCATCAGAATGCCTCCATATAAGCGAGCAAAGACAATCCATGTGGTCACTGGTAGCATGTGTGTGCAGGAGGGACTGCAGGGAAACAATGAAGTACATCAGAGTGGCAATTCTGAAATAGAGTCTGCTCTCTCCACCACTCCCTCACTGGATGAGTTCAAGGGCCTTCAATAAGAAGGACCCGAGAGGCTAGAACATACACATGTTCCTCAACTGCTTTTCTAGGTCTCCTTCTAGGATATCCCACACTGAGGAGCAATTTCTCTAGGAGCGAAATCAAAATCAAGGACTAAAGAGACAACAAAGGTCAAGAAAGAAGAAGGTTTAGATCCAAGTGAGGGAGGGGAACAGAGCTAGGACATCTCAAAAATCAAAGTCCCTTTATTGTATTTTAACC